>VOMN01090539.1:0-21368 GCA_014899125.1 Orchestia grillus | reverse complement strand
AGATATAGGCTTTCAAAAAAAGGGGTACATTTTTTTGGATCATTCTGTCTAGTTTACACCGCTCTATGAAGGAAACGACTTTTTAGCTGGGCTTTGAAGCGATGCTATCACTACTACTAACTGTACTAAAATTTCTTGGTTATTGAGGTTTGAGAGCTATTAGATTGTAACAAAAATAATGGCCTATCTAATGGTTTTGGTTTGAAATGCTATTTTAGCACAGTATTTTCGGTATGTTTAAGTGAATTTCTGCATACCTGATAGTTATTGTGTGATTTCCAATAATTTTCAACTCGTGTCAGAGAGAAAACATTCGTGACGCCTATAAGCCCTCATTTATGGATATAAGAAAAAAATACCATTGCTTAATCTTTTGGCACGAGTTCAAACCTGGACATAGTGCCTCCCAAACTGCTGCCAATATAAACAGAGCGCGGGGTGAGAGGTCCACAAGAGATTGGTCGGTACGAAAATGGTTTCAAGAATTCCGTAATCGCGACACGACCATTGAAGATGAAGAGGGTGTGGACGGCCATGCAGTCTTGACAATGAACAACAGAAAACAATTGTTGAGCAAAATGCGCTTCGGAGTGTTGAAGAAATGTCTCTGACTCTTGGTATCAGGACTGCGACAGTCTCGCGCCATTTGCAGACGACGCCTTTGGGGAATCGGCTTGGCCTAGTTCTACTCCACGATCGTGCAAGGCGCCTCGTGTTGCAAGAAAGGCATTGCACAAACTCACAGACTTGGGATACGAAACTTTACCAAGTGCTCAATATTCTCCTGATCTTTCACCCGCTGACTACGATTTTTTACGCACAGGCACAGTTTTGAATGGTAAAACTTTCAGATCCAATCTACAGGTGGAATTCAATTTCGAAAATTTTTACACATTACAACCGATAAGTTTCCAACAACGAGAAATAAATAATCTCGTTGATCGATGGTTTAGTTGCTCAATGTTCATAAT
Source organism: Orchestia grillus (assembly GCA_014899125.1). Taxonomy (NCBI): domain Eukaryota; kingdom Metazoa; phylum Arthropoda; class Malacostraca; order Amphipoda; family Talitridae; genus Orchestia; species Orchestia grillus. The sequence continues at coordinate 20,397 of VOMN01090539.1, read as the reverse complement.
TGGGCTAATATAAACATTTTTACTCTTCATTTCTCCATTAAAAACTATGTTTCCAAAATCAACCATTATTTTGTATTAGACTAATATTTGACGAAATTCTGCTTCAGGTCCGCATAGATGGATAACTTAGCGAGCTTAAAACAGTTTTGCATGGAGGTTGAAGAACAATCCAAAGCAAAGGTTTCTGGATACGCTTTACAGTCTGAATTCTGTTGAATCGACTAGCCCCTAACAAAATTGAACTCGGGAAGAAAACCCTGGACTGGCACAATTAACAGTCAAACAGAGACAATTTGTCGTGGAAGAAATGATTAAACACGGATTCGTGATCAATACAACTCGTCGACTCCAAGCGGGGTATGGAACGCGATTACCTAAGACAACAGTTCAAACCCATTACGCCAAGTGAAATGTTAACGGCACAGTGCGTAATTTAAATAAAGGAAATTCAGACCATCAAAAACAGCCAGAACAGAAACAAGAATTAACATGGCGACGATTTTAATTAACGATGAGAAATTAAATCAGTGAGAAAATTGTCCGCTGAGACTCGGGTAAAGAAAACTATACAATTGTTTTTAAGTTGATTTATTAAATTTTTAATATAATAACTTTAAATCCTCTTTTCTGTGATGTTTATTTCAGCCTTCCAGCTCTAGTGTATTACACACTACAACATTTTGCAATCGGCTACTTCTTTAGCGGACATCCTGTGTAAGAGGTCCACCATTAGCTTGCAATGCCGTTTTTTGCCGAAAAATGGTTATTTAAAAAAAATTATTGTGAGACTAAACATTTTAATTTTTGGATACATGGGCTGCAAAAAATTTCTTGTTTCATATTGACGCGAAGATTGAATTGGAGTTAGCTCCTTAACTATAAATGGAAATGCGCAGAATGTAGAAGCCAGCCAAAAGAAAATCACAGCCAGCTAACCTGCTGGCCAGGTCACGGGGGACGATTTTTCGTCAATTCAATTAATTGTACCTTTCCGTGCACGTACGTGACATGAAATTCCAAGCGCTGCGCAATGCGTTTTCACGTTTAGCTAATAGGAATGAACATCTGGAAATAGCTGATTCTTTACACACTTATCGATTCTCAAATGTTTTTCGTGAATTTGTGACTCGGCAGACAACGCGGAAACTCTTCGTTAGGATAAAGGACGGCGTGGCTTTCGCTAACGAAGAATTGAAGGCACAGATAGTCTAATGGAATAAATTACTCGTCGAGAATTTGATGCGGCAGAAAGCCATTGAGTGACACTGCCTACCTGCCTCCCTCTTCAGAGGAAATTTTCGACGAAAAATCCGTTCGGTAGGCCAAGTCCTAAGTGCTTTGACCAACCGAAAATCATTGCAACAATGACGAACAGCTGTCGACTCTATTTTGTGAAGTCGACGCGATGCTCACCAACCGTCCGTTGACTGCAATGTCCGATGAGTCGCAAGGTTTACATGAGCTTACACTTCACAATTTGCTCCTTTTGAATTCCCAAGCCATGTTCCCACCGGAGCTTTTCGATGAGGAAGACGTTTATGCACGACGGAGGAGGCGTCTGACGCACGTGATTTGAGCTCGGTGGGAAGAAGAGTCTACAACTTCTAAAATATCGGCAGAAATGGTGCGAGAATTCTAGAGCGCGTGAAGTAGGTGATCTTGTACTAGTCCTGGATCGACTTCAACCACGTTGGATGTGGAGCATTGGAAGAATTGTAGAAGTTTATCTCGACGCTACGGGTAGTCAGGTCAGCTTAAATTGGAATTTCTGAATAGAAGGTTCCTCTCTAACGAAGCTCGCCAGCACTGATCTATGTAAGTTGTCCTACTATGAAATTGATGTTTCTTTTGTCTGGAAATGCATAGTAGGCAAATGTTTACATTTTCAAGGAGTTAGGATGTAGCCACAGATCTACAAAATTCATGTACCATATAGGATATATTTTCATTCATTTTGTTTTTTGCTTTGAATAGATAGAAAAAGAGATTAACCAACTAGCAATTTCGGTTCCATAACCCATTCCGAGTTTCGCAGGGCACGTAAACAGTCCTGAAAACACTTAAATCATTCATATATGTGCGTCATGCAGTGGCCACCGCCGTTGGCGACTCATACAGAGTTTACGTATTGCAGGTGCAGATGAAACCAAGCAAAAAAGAGAACGCAGCTCTGCTGCTCGGTGTAGGTTGCTAGAAGGTTAGCAGGACCAGGTGTGTTGGTGGGGGCGAGAGCCGTGACCCGTGAACTGAAATAATTTGAGGCAATTTGCTAGTTAAGGGTGGCGCAAATGTCAATTCATCACTTTCAACATTTATTAAATGACAACTAATACAGCTATAAAAACAGGTTTACTCTGAAGTTAAAACATGCATAATTTTTAATATACGTCGGCGACTTGTTATTTATTTAGGTTTTAAATTTAGCTCTTGATCATTACCTTATTAAACCTCATTTTGTAGAATTCGCCGATTGTTCAATTATTTATCCGAAACCTTTCGTTTGTTAATCCAAGTTCCCATTATGGGAAGGAAAGAATGTTGGGCGACACTTCGCTAAAAATATCGATAAAAAAGTCTCGTTGCCACTGACGCCCTGAACTGTTACTCGAGCATATCTGCGACACCCTAAGCGAGCGCTTAACAAATTCAAGTTCGCAATAAATAGACGAAAAAATTGAACAGATGAGCTGCTTCAGATTATATTCTGTTGGTCTTAGAGAGCAAGAGGGAGACTGTGAAAAATTTCAGTCATACCTTGTATCTCTCAAGTTGACAAAGTTTTGTTCTCTTGACTTCATGAAACTCAATTCATTTTTGAAGGCGATGGTTCTACCTCTTTCATTTCAGGAATTTCAGCCTCCTGTTCCAACGATGAACAAAATCGGTTTCTTGTTCCAAACAACCGCCTGGCATACGTCAGCAATTGAATTTGAAGCTCAAGTTATGCACGAAAAAGTCTTGTGCAATGTTACAGGTATGATATGAATAAAAAATGTCACTGCGAACATTGATAGCGAGTAGCCTTAAAAGCGCATGGAGAATGAGCATCAGTCTTTACCATCATAGAAAAACCTCACCGTTTCGGGCACAGTACTTGAAAATTTATTCGCCAAGTAATCATGAGACGCGTAGTTCCATGAGTTTTCTCTCGTTCTTTCGATGAGCTCTCCAAATATTCATTTTTTTCAGCAGCGTTTAGACCTGTCCTTATTTTCTTTACGACCTTCCATGATTTTCATTTTTTCATCCGTTTAATTTTCCTTCATGATTACACCTCATTGGGCGCAGTATAGGCAATAGGGTTAGGTTAGGTTCGTCTGTCGTATGCCACGGCGATTGGCGACTTCAGGAGGGCACTGTTAGGTTACCTCAGCTATAGATAGTCCTCCGGGGCTTCTATCTTTCGTGCCCATTTCCTTAACACCTTCACTATCGCATCTTTGTCTTTACTTTCTCATGTTTCTTATGTTGCTGTTTCTATACACGTAGGGTTCTGTGTGGGAACACACCTCGTGCGTAAATTCTAAGATGTTATAGAAATATGTAGACTAATGTCATGTATTTTAAAGTGTTTGCGCTGAAAACCTACAGAGAAATGATTGTCCAACTAATTTGCCGAGTAGAAGCAATGCCCAGACGTGGGTAATTCCAGACTCTCACAGAGTTCCTTAGTATCACCCAGTGAGCCTAATTTATTCCACTAAATGATCCCTTCTTTTTCGGCACGAGAGAGTCCGAGTCCCGGAAGCAGTGTCATTTATGCTACTACTACTACCGACGCTCTCAATCATTGTTTGCTCTGTATTTTACTTTGGAGCCTGCTGACTAAGCACAGCGCTGGAATGAAATCATAAATGAGCCCACTGTGATGATTTTCTTTTCATCGAAGCGGTTTTTCGACAAGTTATGAAGAGGGAAGAAAGAAAAAGCTCGGTTCATGGTATGAGAACGTTGTGTGAAAAAATGCGAAACAGAAATTATCAGGCTGGAGAAAAAGTTATGAATTAGTTTTAATTTTCATTGAAAGCGAGCTAATCAAGATTGTGAAAATATAAACCAATATATCAAAATATTATTAAATGTCCTCTGGTATTGAAAATATCAATTTCAATTTTTAAAATTTCATTCTATCTGTTGAAAAGTCTACAGGGTGAGCTATAAGTTTCTATGCGCATAGGAAAATATATAGTACATTTTTTGTGCTTCAGATACCTTAGAAGATACGTTTGACAAAAGAGCGAAGAATTACAGCACAATTAGATACGAAACATGAATTTATGTCTATTTGCGTACAAGACGAGACGTGAAATCATCTCAAGAAATAAATTAGCAACGTCCTCTCAAGCATAACTTCAACGGTAGTAATACTCGTTCACGGACAGTCAACAGCGGGAAATACGTAAATATGTGTTTTCTGGAGACGGTGGTTATCATACTGAACACACATAAACAAATACGGTTATGTGCCGTAAAATGTTTACTTAGCCTGCGTATGGCAATTTATGACCCACCCTGCATATAAATATGCCGACGCTTGTGGAATTCATTTGGTTTTGATGCGGCAGTATATACCTAACTGGCGTGCAAACTGTCTCCTTGCTGCCACCATTACTGTCCAAACTGTGCTGCTGTCGTATAAAGAAGTGTTCAGGCTGGGCAATATACAGCACGGCGGAGGTAGATGTAACCATTATTGTCGAGTTTTTGCAAGATCTGTGGTTAATACAGCTGTGAGAGAGCAGGCATCATAGTGGAGGATAGCACCCATTCGAACTGAACTAGCAAATTGGATCACAGTAAAGTTAACAGCAGTTATTACATTTTTGTCGGTTTATATTGGAAATATGTTCAATACCCCACTGTAGCCTCAACATTATCCTTGTTGAGCGAATTCCTGAATTCAGCTCCTGGGCTGGTTTACTTCCATTATTTAATCCCCAAAGCAAGTCAGGCAGCCCGGACGCGCTCTTGTGAGTGGGTGGAACTCGAGGTTTGTGATGCTGAATGGGCGCTGCTGAAGCTACGAGTGAGAGAAGGTCGCATGCTTCTCGGCAGTCAATGACACCGGATGAAAAGCTTATCATGAGTTTGGGAATTTAAGTTAGCTGAAATGAGAGTTTTGTGAGAGAATAATGAAATTATTTTGAGTGTTTTTCTTTTCAGTACTCATGAAAAGTAAAACTGCTATAAAACCGCGAAACTCTGTGCAATTGAACAAATTAGTGCAAAGCAGGAGAGTAAACTTTTTAATACATATATTTTGTTCCCCATTAGACAGGCTTACTATACCATTCAGAAAATAAGACTAGCTTCAGCATATCAAAAAGCTTCCTTCGCGATCGCTGCATAGCCCGCCGTACTTTTTTGGGCTATGTCATAAGAGGCAGGGTGGCACGCGACGTCCATCTTCTGCCCTCGCTCGCAATTGCCGCTCCAACCAAACTTATTTCGACCAAATCCTGGCTGTCGGAGCGCAAACGTCGATCTCTTGTATGAACGTACATCGATCACGTCCTTTATTTTTATTTAGTTTTGTTGTACATTCTCTTTCACTCTCTCTTCGATCTTGTCACGTGCGAGGAGATTTCAATCACAATTCTTCGTTTCTTTATCATCTTATTTTCTATATGGGTGTTTGTGTTGGAGCTTTTCTTTCTTAGCGATCATTTCTCTGTCATTTTATATCGTTCAGTCCAAGCTTCCACATCAATCATACGTTTTTATTCAATGCCTCGCTTCTACCCCTCTTGTGAGTCGTTCATTGAGAGCCCCTCACTGCCACGGCGCTGGCAGCATGCAGCGATGTTGGGTCACGCATCGAGAGCTGCCGAGGGTCATCCGTACCCCGGCGGCTTCAAACATTCCCATCGAAGTTGAGTGAAATTTCTTGTCGTATTGTTTTTATCCCAATCATAAACAAGCAACAGATTTCCGCTGAAGAAATGTTCTTCTCAAGGGCAGAAATTGTTAGGCAGCGTAATTTTCTAAAGAACTCAACGTACTTCTATTGTGAAAATGTGATTTTATATTCAGAAAACGTGTTTGCACCTTCCTGTACCCAATTTTTTTGCTATAAGTGTTCTTTATTAAAAAATTTGTACATACAGTATTGATAAATTATCATCTCTTGTACGGAAAATATTTAGTTCTTAAAGGATATTCTCTGGGATTATGATTTTTTTCAAAGCAAGTTTAAAGGCATTGCCCGGGTCTTAAAGCTATCCGGTCATTTAGATACTTTAAACTTTGTTCTGATTGTGGAAAGAGTTCTTTACCAAATGACGTATTATACTGCGATTCGAGAACATAATTTCTATTGAAAATGGAAGTTTAGAGTATCGTTTCACTTGTCCTACTTTCGGTCTAAACTTGATAAGTTTTAAATTTTGCTCGCTTTTAGGAATACTATTCTTTTCCCACCTATGACAGGCGCGCATAGTGAAGTATATTAACTCTCAGTCAGTGTTTCAACGATCGAGTTTATCTGAAGTGTGTGCAACTTTCAGAAAAGGCGTTGTATTACCTTTAATCTGCATGCGTTTTATTATGCATCGATGAGATGCAAGCTCCTAGCTGATGAGTTTTGTTTGCATGTTTTTGAATTTATTGTGAGGTGCTGCTGAAATCACGAGCACATAATGTGCAGTTCCGGACTGCTAGTGACTGATTTCAGCGTCTTACGTTACTGATCGTATATGTTGCTGAACTGCGTCATGACTTTTGGAGCTGATGGTCTTTATCAAAAAAAGGGTCTGGACCGACTTTAACATCAATTATAGTAGGTTCACTACAAGAAGTACCTAAATTAGTGCCTTTATTTAAAACCCTCAAAGGCTCTACATACTCCTCACAACGACGAAAAAAGTGAAGTATTACCGCTCAATTATACGGTCGGCAGTCGACAAGTGCATTTATTGGCCCCATGAAACTGGGGCAGCACCACTCTCGCGGCTGGTCAAGAGCAAAGCAAGTATGACGGACTGCAATCAGGATGTCGAGGAAGCTTCAGTAGAAACTCAGGCTCGGAATGAAACTCGGTTATTTACTCGCTAAACTTTTCCTACTCTAAACTCCTGAGGTTGCCGACTCTTTCTAGGCTCACCGTATTTTCCTGTGAAAAATCAAATCGTGGCATTCAGATCGAACTCCATTGAGAAAGTTTTTTGCTAAAAGAAAGATCTAGGTTTCGTTTCAGTTGAGTTCACTCGAAAGCAGATCACTGAAACAATTAAAACTCTTCAGGTTTTGAAGACTTTGATGAGGCTCTTCAGCAGTCATAATTAGGCGAAAATAAACTGTCGGAACTTGAGGGAGTGGGGCACAAGCGTAGCTTCCCCATCACCATTAATTAATGGCAGTAGTGTCTGGCGCGCCGTGCGCCATCAAGTGTGTAGAAATATAGGCAAATTACCACTCTACTCTGGTTAATTGCGGCGTGCTAGTCATTAGAAAAACCCTATTAGGGCGGTAAATGCTCAGAGTGTTGAATGACTGAACTATTGGCGAGGCAAAACTTACAGTTGTACGACGTAGCTGTGATCGATTCAGTTATTTCATCCGAATTATGGTACATGAATTTTTTTTCATTTGTTCTGCTCTTTAAGATTTATTTGTTAATGTTAAAAAAATTAATGGAATGTTATTTTAGTTTTCATTCTCGCAGAAATAAAATCTTCAAATCTGAAAGTTTATCTGCCTTGAATATTTATAATGCCCCCGCGTACATTTATATTTTAATCCTACAATTCATTTTCCGCTTCGTGGGTGACTTTTATTTTGCACCGTGGGAAGAAATTCAATGGTGCAATTTATGGAATTGATTGCATGCCCCTTATGTCCAACCTCACTTCTCAGAATGCCATGGAACCTCAAAGGCCTCTGATGATGGCTCGCACATTCTTACTCGTCTGAGTAATGCAAATTACTTATCTGCATCACCAGTCCCTTTCGTTCAGCCATGAAATTCTGTAATTTTTTTCGACCTGCAGAATTTCATGATAGGTGATTCCTTCCGTGCGGCGGAGAGACATGTGTCTTCCGGCGCTTGCACGTGACGTGGTGTTCACTAGCGGTGTTCAGCTCTTTGTTCAGCTCTTGGTTCATCGCATTCGTGTGTCCGTTGCCCTACAGGTCGTTAGAAATATAGCACTCTGGAGCGCATGCCACTATTTCGCAACTTACAATACCCATCCCGTAATTGAGGATTTACTCGCGACCAAAATGCAAACAGTAATTTTGCATACGGTATCAACTCACAATTTTTAAAAACTCTCGTTTGACATGCTTCAAAAACTAATTTGTAAAAATAGAAATAGATTTTACATTAAGTCTAGTGGAATGATTAAAGTTCTTATGATCCTCAAGCTAAAATCTGAGACCACTCGTGTACTAAGGTTTTGCAGTATTTTCGGAGAATTTTCCCAGTTAAAGTAAAGGGCGGCCCAAAAGTCTCTTGACCATTTTAAAATTTTATTACACAAAAACTGCAAAAAATACAAAACTATAGTAATTGCTGGTGAAAGAATAATACAAAGATTCAAACAATAAAATACTTCAGTGAACCCAAAAATGGCTTAATACACAATGGAAGAGAGAGCAGTCACTGTGGAATGTTATTTCCAAAACAATGGATCATTAGTTGGTGTAAGGAGGAGTTTCATGAAAAGATTCGACAATAGTCCATCTAAGCCCTGTATTCTTGATCTGGTAGCAAAATTCAGGCATACGGGATTTGTTACTGACATCAGTCATACTGGAAGACCGAACTCATCCCGCAGTGAAGCATTTTAAGCTTATGTGACATTCCTTGGCCGTCTCGATCACCAGATTTAACTTTTCCATATATTTTTCTGAGGGAATATTTAAAAGGTTAAGTTTTTGTGAACATTCCAAGCACTTTCCAAGAATTTAAAAAGACTAAAACTGAAGAAATTTGGAACATTTCACCAGATATTCCGAGAAGTGTGATGCAAAATACACAGCGAAAAATTCGTTCGCACCTGGATAATAATAGAAGAGATTTCCTGGAAATTATTTTGAAGTAAAAATTTCCGTATTTTAATTTTTTTTTTTACAATTTACCAGATTTTAGTAGCTTTTATTGTTTCTGTGGAGTAAATATTTAAAACGGTAAAATGACTTGGGCAACCCTATGTTATATAAACGCCTCGCTTTAAACTTCACCAGCGCTAACTTTGGGTTTAAGTCGTCAAAACAATTTTTTACAGTCATATTCTAGAAAGAGCTTTTCTTAGTAGCGGATAATTAGTAAATGTTAGACTTCGTGCTTCTCGAGAACAAATCTCCAGGCTTCCTTGGGCCGGGATCAGGAGTCCGTGTTTGTATACAGCAGTGGTTCCAATCTTTTTCTACGCCTGTACCTCCCAGAAAATTCTAGAGTGTCCTCGCAACCCTTATAAATTCGTAGGCAATGAATTTGTACCAAATTTTACCAACCGGTGAGAAGATTTTCTTTCGTGATTTGAATATTAATGAATTTCTCCCAACCGTGAAATGTGGCCTCGCACCTCGAGAGGATGAGCGTGGAAACCCTGGCCGCAGCGTCGGCATTCATCAAGCGTCGTGAGGGCCGATGGCCGTCATCTCGTCCTCCTGAGAAGTGTCCTCCACAATCCCTAGGCGAATGGATGCCATTCGTAGATGATAAAAATATCATTTTATGATCAGCAACTAGCGTTCCTTTTTAATTTTTGTTTTGTGTAGATTGTGTATCATGTGTTAGAAGTGAATGGTCTTGTTTCGTTTTTTGCTTTCCTCCACCGACTGTCACTAGAGAAATATGTTCAGAGTAGCACAGCTCTCTAAAGAGCTCCCCACTCTGCGCTTACTAGCAGTGAGTGAGTATTGTGTTTAAGAAACGTGATAGTTTAACCGGGATGTATATTTTAATGTAATGAAACTTTTTATATTTTGAGTAGGGTTAAAACTCTAACGGAAAATACGCTGGTGAACGGACGTCTTGATTCTTGTTCCAGTGTACCCGTGCTCTTTAGCTCGAATATTTAAGAACGATTTCCTGAGGTTCCTCTCATTGAGAAAACTTATCTTGTGCAGCATTTAGAGTCTCAAAACGCAGTCGTTGTTCGTCAGCATTACAGCAAGCCCAGAGGTTGCCTCTAAAAGTCGGGCACCATAAGGTAGCTTACATACTGCCATGCTGACATTCACGAGGTGATGTTTTAGAGCAGGCTAAAAGAAAACTTCCATGCCGAAGAGAATTAACACCCAGTGCCGGAGTGTCGGGCGCGCACTCCAAAATCCTGGAGGCTAAACAGCCGTTTGCGCTCTGCCATTAACTGGGGCTTCCTGGCAGCGCTGATCTGCGCTGTGGGTGTTGATAGCGGTCGTCGTACTGACGATCGTGGAGCTGCTCTCACCATGAAGGCGGTCACGTCGTCGCTGCTGGACGATCTTCAATGACGAAGTGTTTTGCTCGAGGAGTAGCTTGGTGAATTGCGCTGACCATTGTTGCTTCTGATGATGATTGTATGTTACTTTCGCTGATGCCCCTAATTGTAATGTAGCTATCGGTTGCTCTGCGCTGATGATAATGATGATGAAATGGACAGTGTTCCTAATAACGATCTTAGTGCGTGAGAATGTTGATATTACAATGGTTAGTTATATATCTTTCTAACTTATCATCCCAATCTCTTTTAGCTGTTTCAGATTTATATTTACAAACAATTGGCGTGCTTAACAGTCGGCGAAGTAAATGTATTTTTACCCGTTAATACTATTTTAGAATTGTGTTAGCCGGAGCGAGAGTTGCTTCATAATTCCCTGTCTGCCTGGACTCGTGTCTTACCCGTCAAACTTTAACTTTGTTTTTATCCATGAAATTGCTTTGAAAACTGTCACGCTAGCTACTCGAAGAATAATTTTCCCTTATATCCATTTCATGCTAGCAATAATTATTAGTTTTTAAATTTTTCACTGCTATTTATCAGAGGATAATTTTTCTCGATAACTTGTAAATTTGTGACTAAACTAGCTTGAAAGTATTCTCTTTCGTCGTGTTTTGTCGGTCAGACCAAAAATAAGAAGATGAGAGTCATTGACTTAAGATGTTCGCATCTGTGAGTAGGAAAAGCTAATTAAAACTTGGACAACCGAAAAATGAGTCTGCTTAAAAACTTACACTGCCTCCTTCTTTAGGGTAATTTTTGTAAATGAGTTTGGTGTTGGAATAGATTAGTTGCTGCGTGTTCTGCGGAAGAATAATTAATTGGCTGTAAAATTTCTTCATTCGAAGGTGAGATTCAAAATGCTTTTACTCGTGGTCACAGAGTATTGTGCAGCTCGCAGTACATTTGGTATCCTTATTTTACATCGCTGGAAAAAAGGAGAAGTTAAGAAAAGTTTATTTTTCGTTTGATTAACTCATTTCAGTATGAGAGTCATATCTACCTCACTATTTAAATTGGACTCTCCAGTTGTTTAGGGTTATCCGCGAGAGAGGACGTTGAAAATTATAACCTAGCAAGTCTTCTGTAGGGTCATTTGATTCTGTATATTTGATTAAAAATAAGTCGTGAGATTTCCACGGTAATTTACATTAGTAAATTTAAATTTTTTTCCCCATGGGCTAGAGTTTGACTGCAGAACATGACAATTCGCAGTGAGTCTTCATTCGTTGACATATAACTCTAAATACATACAGCGTGAGAAGAATGAGTGATAAAATTACGACTGATGGACACCGTTTTGTACTTCGAAATTATACGGCTTGAATGCAAGCGTATTTAACAAATTTAGCTATGAATGTCAATTCAAGTCCTCACATAGAGCAGCCAGCTGTTAAGTTCGGAATGAAGCACAGCCTTCCTTGCCTTAGGCTCCTCAGTGTTTCATCACTTGAATCGCTGATTTGTTTCTTTGTTCATGCAGTCTCTTGAGTCGTCAGGACCCAGCTTACAATCATTTCTTCACAATGAGCGAGGTATTATGAATCTACGGTACTCAAGACGAGAATTTTACTTTGCTTGAACTCCTTGAGGGGNCTAACACGAATCGGAATAAGTGTGTCCTGGTCAGGGAGATAGAGCCGTTAGAACCATTTTCTGGTTGCGGCTTCGGAGCCGTGACTTTGATGTACCTTCACTCCGGCTCCTTTTTCGGCACTACATCTTTATTTTGGACAAAAATGGTATTAATCGCCCATTTTTCCTAGCGCTTGGCTCCGACTCCAGCGTAGTCAAGAAGGCAGGCTGCTCCAGTTCTGCATGTCCGGTCCTGGTGACTAAAGAAAATGAATTAAGCTTTGAGTGAAGAAAATAAACCAGTTGAGACTCAATGTTTCCTCTCATTACTGTAAGTCGGTCCCTTTCCGCAAGAAATTCTACGCTGCTAAATAGTATCGTAACTGTGAATTTGTACTCGTAGAAATGAAGAAATCAATTTAATAAATTAATCGGATATTTTTTTTAGAAAAATACTGCTGTCATCCTAAGTGGCATTATTGATGCATGAGTTTGCCGTGAGTCATCTCATTTCACAACTGCGACAGTCGCTGGCCTAAATTTATCTATGTATACAACCAGCGATGAGGTGGAGAGCTTACTCACAAGATCGCTCTTGAATTTTCGGTAGTGCTTAAAGCTGAAAATTCTTAGGGTCATTTCTGGTGAATAAATGTTCCCTTGTGCACTTCGAAATACTTCTGTTAGATGTGAGCGGGGTGTATGCGAGCGTCGTCATCGTGAAAATTCCGTTGCCTGCACGAAAGTCAAAGTTCATTAAGACAGACTCTGCTGCCATGAAAATAAGTTTTGCTTTCCCATGTCATCATAATTGTTTTTATAAATAAGCCTTTCAATTGCAAATTTTCGTATCGTAGGGGTTCTGATAAGTAGAAACACTTCTAGCAACACATAATCCATGAACGCTGATGATAGCTATTAAACAAAACTCAATAGCACTTGAACCGTGAGTAGCAAAATACTACGGGCCGCTCAGGGGTGACCGAGGGTCTCAAAACTGTATGTTGTCGTGATAGGCCCTTATTTCAGAGGATTACGTACCCGAGTTATTTTTGCTAGGTTAGCATGGCTAGCATTGCGAATTAAATCATTGTTACTGAGGTAATTATAGCCATTGTGCAATATGAACAGATCTGCTACTAAAGTGTAAAACTTTTCCGTGGAAAACTCCCAAGGGTGCAGTTTGAGCCTGGTGCACCCAGGCAGCGCCTCTCTCCTCAGTTACCACTCTGGCGACCCATGTAGCAGGAGCCTGTGATATTCTGTAGAAGTTCTACTAAGCCCGTTATAGTAACCCAAGATAAAAGTCCATTTTTCCGCTTGATTACAAACTTCAGATATACGGCTTAAAAGTCCCGGTTTCTGCGTTCATTAACAGCGGCACAAAACTCGGTGAAACGAAAACTTGGCCAAAAAGTGTAGAACTTGAACGCTCGGCCCGAAATGCTTCCTTATGATATTCAACGGAGATATGCCGTAAAAGTTGCTAAGACTGCCTCTCGCCATTAGTTATTAAAGTGCACTCGTGAGATGAGATCCTGTGCTTTTCGACTAGCCTATCAGGCCTACGATAATTACGGCTTGAGGAAAAATAACAAAATAGGGGTAAAGAGGTAGAAATTTTGCGGATAATCTCTCCGCCAAGCGAGAGTTTAGATCGCCACTTTTGGTGCTCGGTGTGGCCAGGGCCATTGGAGAGAGCTTCTTGTTTGTCGACTCATTACAGGGCTGCTAGGGGCCTCTCTGGTCGGCCGGGGGCGCGAGAGGCCCTCGTTACGGGCTGTGCTACTGGTCGCATTCTGCCATTTTAAGAAGCTCGATCATTGTTCTGAACTGTGATCTTGTTGATCGTCGTGCTGACCTGTGTTCCGGTTGGTCGTCGTGCTGACCTGTGCTCCAGTTGGTCGTCGTGCTGAACTGTGTTCTTGTTGATCGTCGTGCTGACCTGTGTTCTTGTTGGTTGTCGTGCTGAGCTGTGTTCTTGCTGGTCGTCGTGCTGAGCTGTGTTCTTGTTGGTCGTCGTGCTGACCTGTGTTCCGGTTGGTCTGAACGGTATCGATTGTGTTCATCATGGTGAAATCTGTTCATGTGAACTTCACGAGCAGCAGTGAGGCCTTGCATTTGAGGGAAGGAAACCTTCAGCGTAACTGCATGTTCTCAGAAATCTCGTCTGTCTTTGAGGGAACTGAACAGCAAGGAAAACCATTGTGAGATAACCATAGTTTTATTTCCGGCCTCGGCCTAATCTTAATTATCACAGTAATGCCATGGTCATTACACTTAGGAAAATATAGGGTCATGACAGGATAATGATGGTACCTTTTAATATAGGAAAGAGCTCATCGACCATATATAAATAAAAAACTGTTTTTGAGCATATATATGGGCGTTACTTGAAGGTCTGAATGTGGTTGTGTCTAAATCATTTTTAGTTTAGACGCATCTTACATAATGATTTAAATCATTCTAGTGATTGATTGACCCTAGAAAATTAATTATAGTGTTGTTGTACCCATGTTGTATGGGTACAACTGCAAAACTGGTTTTCATCAAACTACAATATGAAACTTGCTAATTAGGATTAAATATTATTTTCTTGAAAATATATCATCCGTGGTTGTATTGTGACTTTTTTTGTTCTGGTTCGATTCGTTAGCAGCACCTGAACTAGCGACGGAGTCAATATTATTAAAATTAAGATTGAACATGAATATGACAATTGTGTAGAATTTGATTCGTTTAAATTCTGAAGAACTTTGCGCGATTAATGTGTGCTCCGCTGAAAGCGCTACTTGGGTGCTCTTACGAATTTTATTGATATATATATGAAATGTGGAAGAATAAAATTCAAGTTAAAACTAAAAATGAAGATGGTGGAACGTATGGAAAAATAAGTATAAATAAACCACAGAAGAAACTGCTAATTACTAGTTGACTATCTACCACCCGTAAGCATTCTACTTGTCTTTGAGAGACGACAGAAATTTTCATACAGCAAGCTAGAAACCAAAAATCTAATTTTTCAAAATTTCTCTTTGAAAATGATCTGAATTAAATTTCGTGCCCTGTTATGGGAGGTTATCATACCGTAGAATGAGGAGGCGAACAAAGGAAACCCCCACACTGGCTGCAACCCCCACACTGTGGCTGCAACCCCCAGCACGCTCAGCAAGCCTCACGTACAGGTCACGCAGAGTTGCACCTCCGTACTGCGTTGCACGAAACTAACCCCTATTGCGTTGCACGAAACTAACCCCTACTGCGATGCACGAAACTAACCCCTACTGCATTGCACGAAACTAACCCCTACTGCATTGCACGAAACTAACCCCTACTGCGATGCACGAAACTAACCCCTACTGCATTGCACGAAACTAACCCATATTGCGTTGCACGAAACTAAAACTGTGCTCGAGAGATGATCCCGTGTCAGCAGGCAGGACATACTTTGAGTGAAACGAAGGTCCTATGGGGTGCTTGTTGATTAATAATATTATTATAAAAATGGGACTTGGAGGAATTCGAACAAGAGATTAATGAGTTGATTCCGTTTTCCCTGTATATTTTACAATTTTTATGTTTTATCAGTGTATTTTAGACCTAACCTTTTGCCCTTTATCGTTTAAATGCATGAACACCGCCCTGACACTGACAGACGACAAGTTTTGAGTAGAATCTTTCTCGGTCGCTATACCTGCCAATGAGCATTGAAACACTTCCGTTCATACCGCTGTAGGACCGTAAAATATCTAAGCAATTAAAGCTAAATTAACTTGCAGAACGCTACTTTCGGATCGAGTTAGAGGCAACGGCCTCTGACTGAATTAAAATCTTGTTACCAGGCCAATGAAGTCGTTACAATATATGTAACATTTTAATTTTACGCAAACGAAAGCGACTTCCAAGCATTCAGCCTTCCAGGTTTTCTTCGTTCCAGCGAGCAGCAGCAATTGATCAGCCGTAGCAGCTATCTCCGCTCGCATAGGTTATTTTTTCGTCGTGAATTTTCCCTTAATCGATGGCGACTCGTGCTGAAAATTAATCGTTCTTTATGGAAAAGGGTTTCTGGACGAGATCAGGAGCTGAGGAAGCTTGGCAGAGCGGCCCGTCCAGACGCTAAAGTTAGCGTCAATAGCCCTGCTTCTACTGAAAAATGGCAGTGAACTCTCATAGTTTCCGCCCGACAAGTTCTTTTGAACGCGGGCTCCCAAATCTCGTCTTTGAAGGGCATCCTCCGTGAATGGCTGCACTGGAGAACAGAAAATTGAAATTTTGGACTACAGGACTGCATGTGCTTCCACGATCGTTTTGTCCGGCAAAGAGATTGGCGGGCGGAAACTTTATTCCCCGAAAACATGCATATCAAATCGTACGTCATGTATCCATGTAGTCCGGTCCTACCCATTTCATATTGAATTTAACTGTTGTGAGCCAACCTTTCTAGATAAGCCTTTTCGTTCCTTTTAGATTTTTTCGCAAGGGAAACAGGTATTCTGGACAACGTACCTCCTGAGTGATTGTCTAAGATTCATCGTTCACTTTATTCTTCCCTTCTTCGTTTCATTGAGAGCGTTTTGCCTGATCTTAGACACTGCGAGTGGATACCGAGGTTAAACTGTGTGATAGATACAGGGTGCGGCAGGCATTTGTAAAGCTTGTAAGTGACACAGTATCCGATGCATCATCGTAATACATCCCTTTGTTCCAAATAAACATAGCAAAACCTAAGCGAACCCAGATAATAAAAAAATACGCTGTCATCGGCTCTTTGGCTGCAGGAGTCTCTGATTCAGAAATCGCTGCTTTCTGGAAAGTCGCCCGGTTATCTTCTTCGCGTCACCGGTAGAACTGGAGGCCTCTGGTGTTGATAGCAAGAAGTCTAGTTGGCGAGGTCACCATCCGACGTATAGTTCTGCCGACATTCGTTACAAGCCGTACGTCATGTTGAGAGACCAGTCTATGTCCAAAAGAATCCGGGGTAAATAAATTTATCCAAGCGAGACGCCTTCCGAATGCACTGATACATCCTGAGCCCCCAAGAATTTTCATCTTTTTCTCGGATGAAAAATCTTTGTCCTGGATATGAGGGTGGAAGGCTAAAATAATCATTCTCTTAGTAAAACACCATAGGGCATACTTACCGTCATGCACACAGACTTCCCACTCCCCGTGACATATTTTGTTAAACCTTGGAGAACTGCGAGTCTTACGTAAGGAAGGGCAAGAGCGAACGCATTAGGTAAAGCTGTTTCATTGACTTATGTAATGCATACATTTGGTCTTCACGTGTGCATAAAGTTCGATGATCATTAATCCTTTAAGTTCTGCCCTAGGTTTTGAAGGATTTTTTTATGTACCCTCCTAACATAAGTAAAAACAGACAAGAAAGTTCATTTTTTCAATGTTTTGCCTAAGTTTGCGGGAAAATGGCGAGCGATGAAATATTCCAATCATGTTTGGGGACTCTGGGTCAGACTCGATGGACTAGCTTTATGAAATTCACTTTGAAATTAGGGCACATCATTCCTTGACACGTGTAAACTTATTTTTTACCCAGCATCATTGTAACGGTGTGTGGGAAGAGTGGGCTAGGGGATCTTCAGAGTGAGTGACGGCTCTGCGAGCCGCTTGAGAGGCGAGCGCGAGAGGGAGGTGTGTTCCGCTAACGTCATCCAGCCATCCGACCCCGGTATTTGCTACACTGGCTCCTGTCTGGCGGATTCTGTTGCTGTGATTTCCATGTTATGCGATGCCAACCCATCGAATTTGTGCGTGTTCGTACAATTTGACGGTGAGCGCTGGAAATGTAGTTTCTTTGTACAGCACAAATGGTGTACTTGCAATTTCAGAGCTTAACTTCTCGATTTCTCGTCTCTGTTATTTTCTCAGCAGACGTTACGTCCTTCTCAAGTATCTCCTGGTCAGTATCTATTGAACCCTGTGTAGTGCGTTGACTTTTTCTGCCGTAGTGCGTGATTGTAGGAATTGTTCGGATGACATGCGATGTCAAATCCACTTACTGTAGGCCATGTAGGAATGCGATCGTTTTTGAGAAGAATTCTAACGAAAATGCTTTGTACCCTGTCGGCTGCCGTAGAGATAATACTTAATTTTACACTTGCATCACGTGCGATTTTTTCGTACCCGTCTTGCATGGGACGCTTAAACCGAACGTAAGAAAACACGTAAGGTGGAAACATTTTATACTCGATTACTCGACGTTACATTTTCAATATATGTACGTTGTTGTTGCAAGGTTTGTGTGATTTTTGCTCACTGAAGCAGATTACTGCGCTGAATTTCTCATTTGATATTTATGATTTTCAGACACCTTCTGCGACGTGAAATCTGTTCCTGCGATGAGTCAGCATTTTTACTCAAGAGTGCGAAGTTTTATTGCTAGTATTTGTTTGATGTAAAACTTGCAAAATTGTTAACGTTTCACATTGAGTGAAGTTAACAAAGATGTACAATTACGGAAAATTCTCGTACTTGCCAATCTAAAAAATAGATGTAGCTGTTCAACTTCCAATGCCACACCATGTTTTAAAGCTGAATCAGTCCGATTTATCATATAGACACTTCGGATTCAGGTTATGAATAAATGATGCTGCCCAATAGATTCCGGCTTTACATACAACGCAACATATTCTATAGGAAATGAATATATTATTATCACCAGTATAATTTTATCTAATGGAATCGCGTAGTGATGTATTTTACAGGGTTTGTAGATTAAAATTAAAGTTTGTTGTTTCAGAAGCTATGTATGTAGAGTAAAACAGTTGTTAATTAAATATCGCCACAATTGGTATGTTCGGCAGAGGTTCATCGCGCCCTCTGGGCATAGGTCACAAAGCCAGGAAACAGCTCAGCTGGAAATCTGTCAGTGCGTCAAAACTCGCGAAAAGAAGCCAAGAGTCGCGAGGCATTGCGGTGGAAACGGATGCCGAGCGAGATGCATCGAGGCGCTTTAGATATGTACGATGAGTAATCAAGAAAGTTATCAATGGTAATAATTTGTTGGATTTGCTTTCATTTGGCTGCCAATCAATGCGCGCTCGGCTGTGATGATGCAAAGTTTTGCAATGCCTCCAATTTTAACTACGTCTGGAATTGCAGTAATTATTGGTCCGAATATTTCAATGCTGGAGGTGGAGGTCGCAAGCCGTGAGCAAATCCTTCTCCAGCTTGTCTCTTGAATTTTGTGTACTGTTATGATAACCAAGTCCGTCGAGGGGCATAGTTGGTCATCTTAGGCCTGCAGATGAGGCAGAGTTGTTACTTCTGTGAATTACTGATCGATGTGCCGCTCAAATGAAATATCCCTCTACTACGCTTCCACTATAAGCCTATGTATTTACTGAGAGCATCTCCGTACACCGATAATGCAACTGCGATGTGACTACTGTTATCTGGGAGCATCGGGTTAAGTTTGTTAACCCTTCAACGGGGCAGGTGGGTAAACCCAGACTCGACCCCCAATCGGTGCAGCGGGGTAGACCCCGATCCGACCCTCAATGGATGCAGCGGGATCGATCCTGACCCGACCCTCAATGGATGCAGCGAGTTAGACCCTGACCCGACCCTCAATGGATGCAGCGGGGTCGACCGTGCGTACACATTGTGACGAAATTGACGTATTGATGCGGCAACCGCCGGCTTAGAAAAAATACACAAGCAAAAATAAATCTTCAGTGTACATTGAGAGCTTCTTAGGCGCGTTTGTGTTGCCCTGGCGGGCTGCAAGTTTTCTGTACGGGGCAAAATTGGGGCCATAAGGACTCCACTGCACGGTGGGTGAGATCGGTGAATATTATAGACTGATTTTAAAATACACGGTTTAAGCGTAAAACCGTTCGAAGCTGAAATTACCTGGTAGTGGTATATTTTTCAAAACACTCGTTTTGTGATTTATTGAGAATGTTTACATACTGGGTACAGTTGGCCTCATTGTAGTTTTAGTGTAAGGACTTCATCGCTGCTGCGTTTAAGGGTAAGGACTGTAAGGATTAAACTGTTGAGAACGAAAAAAGAGCTATATGGTCCGATGAACTCTTGTCCCCCTTAATTCTCCATGAAGAATGCAGTAGTTTGAAACAAGATCTCATGAGTGGATTCAGGATCAGCTTTGCATCGCCTGTACAGTGCAGCCTCTGCGAGAGGGTGTTCATCTGGCGATATTTCACTTCGATGGGAAATAAAGATCTGCAAGCTTTTGTAAACAAAAAACGATGTCTCATCATTACCAGCATGTCCTGCATACCTAAGTTCACCTATGAATGGACTTTAACTTCAGTAAGTTATGGAATTTTTTAAGACCCCGGAATGCTCTCATCCAACAGCTCGACGTTCGAGAGGGGCTCGCGAAGTGTGACAGCGATGATGGAGATGC
>VOMN01090537.1:0-17423 GCA_014899125.1 Orchestia grillus | reverse complement strand
TGGCGCAGAGTGAGTTCTCTTGCCTTCTGTTGATGAAGTCGTCGGTTCGATCCCGCATGTGCGCTAAGCTGATCTCCATACAGTCATGGAGTGTTTCTTTACGAATTGATAATTTAACTCGACATCTTGCATTGCGCTCAGGTGTCCCATCAGTAGTTATGAGGCATTTGAAATACATTATGCTACATGCAGTAGGTCAGCGTGATTGTAATGATCTTTTTTCCTTTTTCCGAAGTGCACGTGGGAGATTTGCCCAGCGGAGGCTTCGAGGCGAGAGCAGGCCTCGCTGGAGCAGCTCTCGGGCTTCCCTGTCCATTCCCTGTACGGCTTCGTTGCCACCGCCGAAATGACCTGTCACTTTCGCACTAATCAGCCGTGCACTTTTCTTTGTATAATAATTCAATTAACAAGTGTGCGGGCTGCTGACTGCACGTGATGTGCTTCCGTCTCAAAATGACCTCACTGAATGTAAAGTTAAGGTTTGCAGGGTTCAGCTTGGGGTTCACGCAGGCCGTTGCACAAATTATGAGAGAAAATACGTTCGCATTTTATGAAACGAGACTGTTTGTGTTCCATGTACAGTTTTTGTTCACTGTAGCATATTCATACAGTACATGTGAAATTAAAATGACTGCATTTTCAATTGATCTTGGTAATATGCGTTTCTCATATTTCTTACTATGATTAAGAAATGCATTTCATCAGTCAACATTTGAGCTGACTGCAATGCAGATATACTACAATGCGATCACAAATATACTGAATACTTCTGAAGCTTAGTATTGAGATACATATTCATAAAAGTTTCAGTTGTGAGAGTTGCAATGGCAGTGAATAGTTCAGTGATTGTGAGTAATAAACCTCAATAAAATCGGATAAAAATTGATAGACAAAACCGCTGTGGAACTAAAACCTTGACAAAAATACATGAAACCTAATGCTGTCGATTTTTCACTGTCGCTTTGATTTATACGCCCATTATAGGAGAGGTGTCTGTCATGTTTCATACCGTTTTCAATTAAGTCAAAGTCTCAAACTTTAGAAGTTCATGTCTCCGGAAATTTCAGCAGCAAGTTGCACTTACGAGTCGCAACCCCCAATTCGTGCGCACGCACACGCACGTTTTTCTCCCGGTCTCCTACAATGTGAGGTCGGGAGTCTGGGCACCGCACGAGGAGCACAGGGAGGCAGAGCTCAAAAGGGAGGCGTGTGAGGCAGGCGGCGGCGATATGCAGGAGGCGGCCTCAATGGCTCAATGCCCAGTAGTTTATGTGGGTATAACTCATCCCAACCTCCATCTCACTTGATGGACTCGCTTGATGAGCTCGCTTGATGCAATCGCTTGATGTGCTTGCTTAATGAACTTGCTTGATGCACACGCCGACTCGACTAACTCTGCCTCACCCTGTCTGACTTTGTTTAACACTTTCTGACTCTTTTAACACTGTCTGACTTTGTTTAACACTGTTTGACTCTGACCGACTCTGTCTGACTGTCAGACTCTGAATGATTTTGTTGGACTTCGCCTGACTCTAACTCTGTCAGAGTTAGGACAATGAGCCTCTGTTTGACTGTGGCTGACTCTGTCAGACTCTGTCTGACTGTGGCTGACTTTAGCTGACTACCAGTTTTTGTCTAACTCTGTCAGAGTTTGTCTGACTTTGTCTGATACTATCAAACTTTGTCTTACTTTGTCTGACGCTGTCTGACTGTTGTTGACTCTGACTAACTGTGGCTGACTGTCTGACTGTGGTTGACTCTGCCTGACTCTGTCTGACTCTGCTGGACTCCGGCCGTTGTAAGCAGATCCCAACACCGCTATTGCACGTGCAGAGACACTGGAATGAGTGAACTATGAGCCGAACACTGTAGAGTACTTTCTGAATCCGCGGCAGTAATTTATATCTAGCCTTTTTGTGGACGTTTCGACTGGCATCTTGGCAGGAATATTAATATGGATACGTCTGATCCTTCTCTGATACTCCTAATTAGAAATACTTTGCTAGAGAAAAAGGTGAAAAACCTATTAACACCCTCCCATACCGTAGCATCAGCTCAACGCGTTCACCAAACTTTCATGCCGTAATTAGACAGGCAGAGTCGAACTTCATTTCAAACGATATAGATATTGGCATCGGTATGGAGAACCTGACGAAAGTGTTAAATGGAACGTCCTATAAATGTTGCCCAATTATCATTCGTGCTATCCACCGAAGGACACACAGAATGGTAGAATCACTTGATACGTTAGACGTAATATCAAGAAACGCCAAGAATATCTCACGCTGCTACCCCAAGCATATCTCCAATATGGAATAGAAGCTTCGTACGCGACCGATAAAATAAAACAGAGCAAGTCTTGACTGCACAAAAAATAGCCATGTGTGTTATTACACCTCGAGATTATAATGAGCGCTCAAACACCTCCTACGCATGTACAGCAATTCTTACATTACTTTACCTTCGTCAGTTTTCTTAAGCAATTTCATACTTAAAACTAGTAGAACTAACAGCTACCCAAGGCTTCATGAAATAATTTCAGCGCAATTTGTCCCCAAGATCATGCTACGAAGAACTGAAATAAAATACCGATTCCAAATAACTGACAGCAAAATCTCAGCTTAGCGTTCTTTTTACGGGAATAAAATTTTAAGAATTCCATTCCTGCGAACACAAATGAGAGTTCCTCATCCAAAATGAGAGTCCCTCATCCGAAATTGGAATCCCTCAAGCAAAATTGGAATCCCTTATGCAAAATGAGAGTCCCTCATATAAAATGAGAGTCCCTCATGCAAAATGAGAGTCCCTCATGCAAAATGAGAGTCCCTCATGCAAAATGCAAGTCCTTCATGCAAAATTGGAATCCCTCATGCAAAACATTCAAATTGAATTTTGAGGTCTACCGTCTTTTGAAGTATTAAGGGATTACATATACTGGATGTAAGTCTTTATATGTCGAAATTCATGAATATGAATTCTTAGACGAGTGGAAGTATCATGCTAACTTCAATTGCTGGTTCATACCATGTTTTTCGGGCATTAGCTCAAAATCCAAAGTTAATTAAATCTTAATCTAAAGTAAAAAGTGTAATCTAATTCAAGGTCACCTATTCAAAAATATATAAACGTAAATAATTATTAGTTTTATCTTCTTTTTTTATATCACAGTGTACTTTCGGCTAAGAATCCTCATGTTTCTCTAAATAGGTTGCCCAAGAAGTACGTATACTGTGTAGCCTATTTCGGCTCACAAAAGATGGCTTTGGCGATGCTAGCTCAGTGCCTGCCCAAGGAATGTTTTCGTATTCTATAATCAATTTCTAAACGATGCAGAGTTCAGGCTCACTATAGCTCAACTGCTTCATATACCGAGCTCTTGAATGCGTAAGAGGTAATCGGTTCAAATGAAGCGCCACTGCGATCACAAATGAGCTGAAACTCAAGCTCTTGAATACCTCAAATACCCTAAAATTCACCCCCACAATGCCCTCGAATTAATGCTTATAAATTCCTCAAATGTTCTAAGATTCAAGCTTACAAATTCCTCTTATACGCCAAAATTTCGGCTCATAAATACCAAAAACACGCTCATAAATGTCTCTAATGCCCCGAAATTAGATTCAGAAACAGCACAAGTGTCCCAAGACTCAGGCTCAAAATGCCATCGCTGCCCTCAACACTCACCCCTCAAATAGCTCTGATGACCTGGGGATTTTGTCGTGTCCGTAAATGCGGGAAATGCTCCTACAGCATCTAGTCCACAGCCATGAGGCGACCAGTCTAGTCCATGAATCGACTTTCATGTTTTACCTTATCGTAAAAAATGTTAGAGATCTCACTGAACTTTAAAACTACGAAACTACCGATGTAATCGTTAAAAGAAAATGAACGCTTTATAATTTTGAGGAACGTTCCAGTGCTTCAAAGAAAGTTTAATCTAAGGTCGTGAAACAAAGTGCTCCTGTGCGACATAACGCAACACAAAGTGCTACAGTACGACATAACGCAACACAAAGTGCTACTGTACGACATAACGCAACACAAAGTGCTACTGTATGACATAACGCAACACAAAGTGCTACTGTACGGCATAACGCAACGCAAAGTGCTACTGTACGACATAACGCAACACAAAATTCAAGCGCAACCACTTCGTTGCAAACACTAAATTGCAAAGAACGCAACATCTTTAGTAATAAGACCCCTGTTCAAAAAAAGTTAGGCACCTATTATTTTTCGAGTGTCTGTTATGAAGGAAGAGGAGGGTCTGTCATGTTCTGTTATGAAGGAAGAGGAGGGTCTGTCATGTTCTAGGGCTGATTCAACTACACTGCATTGGATCCTTTAGTTGAGGCATCCAACAAACCGAACAAGCGTGGCTACCAAACCAAGTTTTGCCATTTGTACAATATCTGAGTGCAGAAAGGTCGGTTGTTTTGTCATGGAAGCTGCCGGGTGTTTTGAGCCTGAACTGTCGATAATTGGCACGACAGTCACTCAGAATACTTCAGATATTTAGACTGGCCAGCCAAGTCGTCAGACGGGATTCCAATAGAAAATTTGTGACCCCTCGTAGAACGAAAAGTTAGACGTCGAGAAGATCGTCTGCGTACTTTGGTTTCACTATGAGATAAATTGACGCAAGAGAGGTTTAAGATTGACCTTTAGTTCATGAAAACACTGGTAAATTCAATGGCGCACCGAATGGTTGTCATTATTCGTTGTCGAGAAAGTCCTACTCCATATTAGTAGCAGGTGACTAATTTTTTGTCTTGGGAGTTTATTATTGCTATGTTTCGAATCATTAGCAAAAGTACTTCAAAAGATAGGGCTAATACATTTTTCACAGGTAACTTTAATGAAGTTTTCGTAGATGAACTAGTATCAAGTTTTAAAACGAAGTAATCCTGAAAAAAGACGTGAAGATGAATGTGTAAATAAACTTCTGCGAAAATCACTCGTAATTCTGCTAATCATTCAGGAAAAACAAATTCTTCACTCTTACGAATGGATTATATAAAAAACTCAGGTTACGTTTTAAAATGACGTGAAATTTCCTTTAATTGCTTGATTATCCAACTGTTCGAGGAAATAATTCATGAGTGTTTCGAAACTCCACTTCACTTTTTTTGCTGATTTAATTCGTGGAGAACATATAACGGTGGAGAACTCAATGCTGTGGAGAACTTATTGCGGCAGAAATGTTGGAAGTTTCTGCGAGTTACTCGGGCAGTCGAGCGCTGGTCCAGTTGTTTGGCTTTCGCTTTCATGCGTCATAGTTCTTTCGAAATGGAGTTGAACTTCGATGAATGCTTTTGTCGATTTAAAATTTTTTATTCTTGGTGTTACTCAAGAATCACTAATTTCGTTTAGAGAATACTCACTTTTGCTACGTTGTAAAGTATCTCTAAGCAATTTAATTTTTATTTCATCTCTCTTACAGCAGATAAAACTTAGACTTCAATATTTGAGAAACAGGTTATTGAAGGTGGGCTGTTAATGCTGAGCAGGCCTGAGCAAACAATTGTCTCTTTTAGATTTGGTCCGCCACGTGCGATCTGTGTGCATGCTGCTCATTGAAAATAAAATTTATCGCCTAGTACATGGGAGTGAAAGACAGGAGGTGAGTTTGTGCATCACAGGTGTGTTTTACATTTACTCATGCTCCTCATGAGTGCCTCAGTTAAGATTTGATCTCACTGGAGGTACACAGAGAGATTTTATTTCATTTTATATTTTCGAAATATTTTATTGACTCATCGGCAACATTTTAACAGCTAAAGTTCATTAATGATTCTCTCATTGTGAATTATGCATGTTCATTTTGACTGATACTTCAACTGAAGGACTAACTCTTGAGTTGTTGAAATAGCCCCAGAACATGACCAGAACATGAAAGACCCTCCTCTTACTTGTATCGCCCCTTGCGCACAGGCTTCGTTGAAGGCTTCAGGAGGTCTTCGATGAACACGACGGCGGACATCATTGCTATGGAGACAGAATTGCGA
Source organism: Orchestia grillus (assembly GCA_014899125.1). Classification (NCBI taxonomy): domain Eukaryota; kingdom Metazoa; phylum Arthropoda; class Malacostraca; order Amphipoda; family Talitridae; genus Orchestia; species Orchestia grillus. The sequence goes on along the minus strand of VOMN01090537.1, from coordinate 11,415 downwards.
TTCATCTGATCACAGGACACTTTTCCTCTCCTCTACAGATCAATGTGCAAGAACTTAGACCTATGTAGTTTAATCGGGTAGTCTTGTGGATAAAAGTTCACATCAGCTGTTTACAAGCCAATCTGCTCCATATATCCATTGCATGGAGTTTTCTACAAAGAGTTTGTTCGGAAACAGCAGCAGATGGGCCATCATTGACGTTTCGCAATAGTTCCAACCTTGTTGCAAAGCGATTAGAGTCAACCATTCAAAACACACTCTGTCGATTAGAATATTCTTCTATCCACAACTTTGTCTAGAATTGCTGTACCTATTGAATCGTTTCCATTGTTGGTAGACTCGCATAACAGTACGGCACGAAATACCAGGGAATTGCGCTACTACCTCACTGAGGGCTTCATAGCCCGTCAGAATGCAATAGCGCCTTTTTACCATTCCAAGACTTCTTTCTTTGGTCCCATCATTGTAGAGCAACTAAGAAACAAGTCTGTATCTTGCCAGCTCTGAATGATGACTGATGCCTGTGCATATAACCTAAACTTCAGTCACAGCCGTCACAACTGGTTGATAAACGACATGAATAATTCGAGCTCAAAAAATAATAGGAGTAGGTGACTAATTTTTGGCCCGGGGAGCTTATTACAGTACCTGATGATGCAGAGATTCACCGTTCCGTAAGGAATAGTACTAAGTCGAAAAAAATTCCCACAGGTAAATTGATCAATCAATAGATCATTAACTTACGATGCCCAGTTACAGTATTTAACATAAATTTTATCAATGGAGGCCAGATAATCTGATTCAATAATTGTGATTTCGTACGCAATAACCGAAACACGGATAGCTTTATGATGGTTGTAATTATGCCTTTTTTTAAACTGCACAATCAAAGAATAAAAATAAGAATGACTAGTCGTAAATAGTTAAATTGGTTTAGACTGTATCCAATTGTAGAAATTCATAACTACGTTTTTCCTCAGTTCTTATAAGCCTTAAACCTGAACGCTGGATGAAGCCTAGCTCCGAATGCCTCAAAGTATTCGGAAAATCTAATCTGCTTATGACAACTTTCTACAGCCGAGTTAGTTTTACGCTTGGATATATTACCCATAATGATTAATACACTAGAAAAGTATAAACAGTACAAGAGGACATAAAATACACGAAGTTTCGCCAACATGTCACAGCCAGACACGTCTGGCTGTGACAGCCGCGACCGCCCCACGCGGCTGCGCTGAGCAACATTGAGCGGAGGCAGGCTCCTGCTGCGGCGAGTTTTTGTTGCGATGTGAGAGGGTCGCTGGGACACTCGTTCTCTTAATTTGGTAGAGTTTAGCCGCTGCCACTTACTAGAACACTTGCTAGGGGCAATCGAAGGAACATTCAAATGCAGTATTCCACTGGAGTGTCGCAATAACGTTTGAAATAATACTTTATGAAATATTCAAGGAAAGGGTCGAACACGGTAGCCAAAAAGGGCTATCACTGAAATTATGATTGTTTTATTGTTCACAGGAAAGTAACTTAATCTATTTTGGTACTCTGTTCAATTATCAGGTATTGAGCGTAATTTGGTTTGAGCACACAAATGAAAATTGTGAATCATAGGTTCTGCAATATTTCTCACCAAAGAAGCGTTCATTTCTTAGCATTCTCTTTGCTTCTCTCTTAGCAGGGCCATGTGAAAAATGACGATATAAGTAATATTTTGCTTCATTACATCGATTTTTAGAGCACCCTCAGACAGACCATAACAATAACGCACGTGGCAAGAAAACAGAAATTGCCACCGAAGCGCTGGCGCAGCAACGCAAGCAACAATCTTGTTGATATCTGACAATCTGCATCGCAAACTTGTGTTCATTAATGCTGCCTTAGAACACCGGCATGAGAAAGACAAACGTGAGAAAATACATCAAAATATTCTCAGTTTTTTAAGAGATTTTGAAGTGATATTTGGTGTGACTATTCCACACGGTGAACATATTTGCTTCTTTAACAATGCTAAGCCCTGGAGTAATAATCGAGAAATAGTCAATCACTTCGATTGAGTTAGTTAAGAAGATAGCCAAGAATATGTCATGTGTCACACTTATTGCATGAATGGATTGAGTACTATCAAGTTGAAAATTTTAATTTTTATATTAGCGTAACGCATTTTAGAAAAATAACTGAAGTGATTCTTTGATCGTAGACATATCCATCGTTTTAACAGTTCTTTAGTATTTACCAGCCATCTTGCTAATTGAATTGGGCACAGAATGTTTTTTTCTAGTTGTGAATACATAAAAAAAAATTGAAAGTTAAACCACGTTGCTGGAGCTTACCATTTTGTGCTGGGATAGAAGTCCTCGCTGTGTCATTCCTGCAATTTCGGATACTCTTGAGATTCAACAATGAAGAAGAAAATTGCAGAATAGTGCTGTGCAATACAGTCAATTCTCGGTAGTTCTTTCAAATCTTCCATGGAAGTAGCTTTGATTGTAACATGGCCTCAAAAGAGATCATCCCTGTTGTTTTTTACACCAACCGGGTTAAAACTGTGAAAACTCCATCAATTTTTCAGAAGATAATCACTAATGTTGTTCAAGCTCGTCAAAAGTCTAATTTTAACAATAGGGCTGTCAATATACGATTACTGTTGAGGTCTTAGCTAGAAGAAAGCGAATGTGCGATCAAGGTTGTGATCTTAGATAGCGGACAATGAATGTACGACTGTAGTTGTGATCATTTCAGCAAACGAACAGTGAATATACCACGAACGATAATAAGTGTGATGATTTCAGAAGTTTGCGGTTAGTGTACGATTCTAGTTGTAACATTTGCAAATGGCAGTGTCTGTACGATTGCAGTTAAGATTGTTTTTGTTAGCCGACTGTCATTGCACCATGCGTGTTTATTTGCAACTATTTCAGTATGATTATCATTCAACTATGTGCGATCTGTATAGCAGGTGACAGGGAATGTACGATTTACGTTTTGGTTACACCAGGACGCGGACATTGAATGCACGATTTACGTTGTGGCTACATCAGGACGCGGACATTGAATGCACGATTTACGTTGTGGTTACACCAGGACGCGGACATTGAATGCACGATTTACGTTGTGGTTACACCAGGAAGCGGACATTGAATGGACGATTTACGTTGTGGGGACTTTAAGACGCGAACATTGAACATACGACCGTGCACAGCAGAGACGTGTCACGCAGGCCGTGCGTGTCACAGCGTCGTTACAATGGCGAGCCTCGTGAAGGTCTGCACAGTCTGGGTGAGACCTCGTCTATTTATAGACCCCTGACCTCTTCATGCTCACACGGCACAGATGATCTCTGCACAAAACATAGCCCACTATCGCCAGTCAAGATTTGAGAAATCGCCCAACTCATTAGTAATAGCGGCCAAATTTCAAGCCAAATTGGGCCGAGTTAGAGGAACTTAACTTCATGCATCGGACGGGAAGCGTAATTTTTGTGCGTGATGTTATTCTATGGGCTCTCTGAAGTACTCGTATGTATGTACTTCTACAAGTGTAAAGCAAGATGCACTTAATTCCTGCGCACTAAGACATCGTGACTTTGGACAGGTCAACGGTAAAAGCCTCGAAAATGACTTAGGACTAAATAACAACGTATGCTGCGTATGGAATTAATAATTTGCTTGATAACGCTTACATGAAGCTTGCCTGTCATAATTGTAACCGCCAACCGTTTCGTTCGAGTGGAGCAGCTGAAACTAAGAAAAAGAATGAGAAGAAAAGTACCGTATGGAAGTACGACCAGTGCGCAGCACGCCGGGTCAGCCGTCTAAAAAAATGGCGCACATGCGCATGAGGTACTGAAAGCAGTACAACAGTTCAACATAAAGTTACTTGCATACGATTCAAAAGCATTCTGAAATGGACGAGGCTTAACTGCTGTAAAATTCTACGTTTTGTTTACATGACATAAGTTTAAGCAACGGGCCGCAGGTGTTTTCGGGAGAATGGTGTCATGTAACGACTCGCGGAGCAGGTCAGGCAGGATTGAATTGGATTTTTAATAAGTTTAAACCTTCTTGCCTGCGGGAAATGTGATCCAAATAGAGCAAAAAGACGAGACGGTATAGTGTGGGTATTAGAGAACGTGGAATCTGTGCACAGGTGTGCCCTTACATAGGACTCCCCACACGTAGGAGCAGCAAGTTATGAACGAAGATGTAGAAAATACAAAGAATTATCAGCGATCAGGGCACGAAAATAGAAAGAAGCTAAGTGGGCACGAAAGACAAAGTCTCGAAGGCCTAGCTATTACTTAGGTAACCTAATAGTGCTCCTAGGGACGCCAGTTTTCATAGCATTAGATAGCTAACCTCACCCTTCTGCCTATCTCCCAGCCTATACCCCCTGTGGGGCAATCTCACATGAGCTAGACTAACGAATGCCCACAAAACCTCATCGTTTATGCCCTCAAGACTTCATGATTTCAGCCCTTATGTCCTTAACGTTTGTCCTCGTAAAACTCTAGAGTTCATGCTTTTAAAATTTCATGGTTAATGTCCTTAAAATTCATAATATATACCCTAAAGATCCAATAACGTATAACCTCAAAATTTGCTGGCTTATACCCTGAAACCTCGTAATTTCTCATAGTTTATATCCTCAAGATTTATATCCCGAAGATCTCATAGCTTATGACCACCACAAGGCTTCAGAGCTTTAGCTCTAAGGATCTCATAGTTTATACCCTCAAGACCTCATGTTTATTCTACTGAAGGCACCCGATCGGACGCCCCCTCCAGCGGTGTTGCTGCGCCGCCAAACAAAAAGTCGGCCGGAGGAGCGACGCTAGCGAGTGAAGTGGAAGATGTTTCAAATGTACTAGAATTCGGGTTCTATGTTTAATATACGGTAGGAAAATGTCACTGTATTTTATGTACAGAAAATATTCAGTTTGATTATGAACCAATTTTAAATCGTTCCGAAAGTTTCAACTTCAAATAGAACGAACAACAGGAAGATATACATTCTTCATTCACTTTTATTTTCATTCATCGTAACTCTTTCAACCTAATTCTTTCGACACGAGCCCTGACAGTAAATGCAGCGTTGATAGACTGCCAGTCCAAGAAGGTGTATCTTTAGCGACTACATAGAGACAGGATATTTCTCGATTCAGAATTTTAGAATCGCGGGTAACGAGTCCATTGGCAGGCCTGAATGTAGTAGCGCACTTTCTAGAAAACTTAGCACAATGTTACACGCTGCTTGGGGCATAGCTCTAAAATCAGAATGTTCCGAATGCTGCTAGTAGGGATTTCGATTTCGTTAATTTGTACGCTTTTTTACTTCCCATTTACCGTTATTGTGGCGTTGAAAGAATTTACATTTCCATTACGTTAAGGAGCGTTTAAGTTACATAAACGAACTCTGATGTTTACTTGCTAGATTGACGGGTACAACGTATAAAAAGGTATTTTCTGACCTGCAGAGACTTTATGTCTTACGTTCATTCAATTTTTTCAGAATTAAATCTTGCGATTCTTTCTTCAATTTAGTTTATTCTGTTTGTATGTCCATTTAAAAGAGCGACAATTTCAATTCTCCGATCAGAATGAAAAGTATATTTTGTACTTTTATCACAGAAGGCTAAAAAGAAATTTGGTGCGAAATTTGGTCTAATATAAGGAGCGAAGAGATTACGGTATGTGACAGCGTCATGAATTGTGCACCCCCGTCTGCTCAGACTCGATGAGAGCCTCGATTGTCAAAGATAAATTCGCAGTGAAGGCAGCGCCAAGTGAGTCGAATCAGTCCTTCAGGGCGAGCGGCGTCCACATGATTGGCTGAGCTCTGAGTGCCACCGGCCGTCGAGCGCTATGTAGGCCTTGGGAACTCGGCAAGTCAAAAAGGCTGAAATTTCTACACTGAAACAGCAATGAGAGCTTTCTAACACTATCCTGGATAGTTGTTTGAGCAGTGACAAAATGAATATTTTTGACTTGTGACTGCCATAATTGCCATTCTACTTGGGAAATTTACATCTAACATGTATAAAAAATAACTTTTTAGAGCGATCTGCCCTGTCGGGCACATAAGGTTGATGATAGGCAAATGTTGGCGTACACCTCACCAGGTACCAAGCAGCTCAGGGTCAAGTTATTTAGTATAGTTTATCAATATTTATCCTCCAACAAGGTCCTAAAGGAATTTTCTTGTTTTGATTAACTTTTAATCAGAATTTACATTAAGATAATACCTTCTGTGACTAAATGTCGAGAATGAATGGAAACGAGTTGCAGAGATCGTCACGGTTCTCCGGCGGGCTTAAATTATTGAATAAGAATATCTAATTCATCGGAAACACATCGACTAACTGGGTAACGCCAAATTGTTTAGTTTGTTGGTAATTAAAACATACTCTAAAATCTAACATTATAATGCATGACTTCTGACATGAAAACAAAAAGTCTGCAAAATATACATAATTCCATTTAGATTCGCAGTGAAAAGGTAAAACCTCTACGCATGTTTCTGCACTTTGATACCTAATTTTCTCAAACTTCATCATCTAAACTTGCTCTGTAGAACAACAAAAACTGAAAAAGTGAAGTGCAATACACATGAAACTCTTTACCACACAATGCACTAACGCTGTGTGGTCACTGTTTTAACGCATAAGAATTGTGCAAAATAAATATATAGCCGGATGAATATTCTGAAATTTCTAAATACCAGTGCGAAAAATTGAGCTCGACTGCATTTCAAACGTTCACTGACCAACAATTTCCATTCGATTCTACATAAATCCATGTTTCAAATTGTAAACATTCTACTGCGCAAAAAATAACGTTCTGCAACATCAGTGCTGTCAAACTGGCGCATGGAAACTTGCCACATCAACCTACGTTGACGATGTCTCATAACGTACATAGATATACACCCGCCCTCTGACACCCTGCCCCGACCAGTATTGGCTCACGTCGACCATCCATATCGACCAGTGTACACTGCATACGTACGTGGCTCTTATTACAGAGGAAATGAAAAGGCACCAGAAGCATTGGTTTGTACCAACATATTGGTCTGCGCTAGACATACTGGGGTGCACCAGACCTATTGGTGCGCACCATGACCTATAGGTGTGCACCAAACATATTGGTGGACACCAAACGTATGGGTCTACACTAGACATACTGGTGTGCACCAAACCTATTGTTGTGCACCAGATACATTGACGTGCACCAGCCACTACGTTGTGCACCAGATACATTGTACTGAACTAGACATATTGGTGCGCAGCAGACATATTGGCATGCCACAGACATATTGGTGTGCACCAAATACATTGATGTGAACCAGACATACTGGTGTGTACCAGACATATTAGTGTGCTATACATACTGATGCGCACTAGACATACTGATGTGCACTAGACATACTGGTGTGCACAAGACAAGCTGAGTCGCATCAGGTATGCGAGCGCGCTCCTCCCATAATTGGTCTTCAAAAGCAGTGAAGGTTGTCAGGTGAGGTGGACAGCAGTGGACTGTGAGGTCGCCAGGTGAGGTGGACAGCAGTGGACTTCGAAGTCGCTGAGTGAGTAATTCATACATTTCTACATTAACGTACGGCCGAAGGTAAGTCTGGACAACCAAGTCGTCGCTGAAGCAGCAATCCTCAGCGAGCGCCGTCCTCGGCCACGAGTTAAATAAACAGTGAAATTTTTACTACTCAACTCAGCAGCTTGTAACTGTTTATCCATGTCCCCTGATGTCCCTGTATCTCTCCCCCTCCCGAATGAGAAGCAAGGAACGAAGATTATAAGTCAGGTTCCAATGTCCACTCTCCGGTCCGTTATGTCAGCACACTGTCCACTCTCCGGTCCGTTATGTCAGCACAATGTCCACTCTCCGGTCCGTTATGTCAGCACAATGTCCACTCTCTGGTCCGTTATGTCAGCACAATGCCCACTCTTCGGTCCGTTATGTCAGCACAATGTCCACTCTCAGCCAACATATCCTTCCGCCCACCTTCTCTGTCACTCCCTCCATTCGTCCTTATCTTGTGTACCACACGTATTGGTGCGCACCATATACATTGGTCTGCACCAGATATATTGGTCGGCACCAGACATATTGGTCTGCGCCAGACATATTGGTCTGCACCAGATATATTGGTCTGCACCAGATATATTGGTCTGCATCATATACATTTGTCTGCACCAGATATATTGGTCTGCACCAGACTTACTCTACATTCCATCGCCAGTCTACCGTCTGCACCACTTGCACCCAATCTTTGTTCGTTCACTTCCTACTTGAGCCCATTCCCTCCGCCTGTTCTGGTGCGCAGCTCGTCTGTTCTTGGTCCGCGAGACTCATTTCTCATTCCAACCACTGAATCTGACATTCCTAATGTAATTTTACAAATGTGTACAACATGAATCTAATTTAATAAATTTTGTAATTAGTTTACTTAGAGTTCATTTCTCCTTAATGAATGCTTTCTGAATGTTGTTGTAATGCTTTCTTTGAATATGCACGGAATAAATTAGCGCACTTTTTTACTGAACATTTGTGGGAAAAATAATTCATGATACGCTTTAGTTCAACGTGTAACTTCGTTTGTAGTAAGCATGAATTCGTTCAATAAATCAAAAGATTTCCAATAAATGGAAGAAACTAAGTTGATTCACCAGTATTAGAGTCTGAACGATTGTGCTCGAGAGCTATCGATGTAAATATCAGCTTCTACTACAACAGTTGGTCGTTAAAGCTATTCAATGATGTCTACAACAGTGAAAACCAATGCTTTATCGATCGAAACGAACCACAGAATAAGATTGCACGCCCACACATGTCTGGTGACTGTGTATTATGAAGCCGCCTCGCCGCTAAAGTCTTAGATCAACTAGGGTCTCTGGAGAACTGTTTTTCGTATTTACGAGATGCACAGGAATCTCCTGCGCTCGCCCTTGCGACGGAGGAGTGACTGCCTCGGTCTCCGGGTTGTGGCTTGTCATGGGCGCGTAATTAAGACCGTACACTGGAATCACTGATAAGTATTGTGTTCCAACTTCAGGGGAAAAGTGGTTATTAGAGCCTGTATTCTGTATCCAAGATAAAATATTGCTCGAGATAGGTGACCAGATTGGGAAAAAATATTCTCTATTCAAACGTGAGTAAACATGAACTATAAATTCACGAAGAATGTTGCTTCATTGCACTGTCATTACTGAAAATGAGCTGGATAAGAATCGAAGAAAAAGACAGTAATCCGACGTGCTTTGAGCAAATTCGGCAGGCTCCATTGAAGCTTCAAGTGTCCATTTTGCAGAAGTGAGCGCAAAATCAAGGCAGTGAACAGGAAGAGTGATATGAGCAGCTCCAGGAGGGCCTGATTTGCATACAGACGCCATGTCGGCGAGGCGGCCGACCGCCACTGCTCGCACCCGACAGCCCGCACGCTGGAGTCGAGGAGTGGAGTGGCCTGAGGGGCATTACTACGCTTGCAGGATCTCTCACGCCAACACTCAAATGCTCATCACTGGCAGTGTATGTAAAACATTTAAACAAGTGGTAAGCTTCCGCAAATAAATTGTCCTAAAGGTTATTTAAACCCAGTATAAAAATTCCAAAGAGAAAGATTGGACATTCAGCATTCGCTAAGAACGATGAATGAATATTCATAATAAGTAGTTAAGTCAGCGACATTATTACATTTATTCCAGTATTTCCAGGTATATTGAAAAGAATTCTTATAAAAACATCGGTGATCCGTTTTCTAAAAAATCGCAGTGTTGAGCAATAAATGAATTAGAGATGAGCAAAATTATTTCCTACACGTGAAGTATGGCAGTTTATTCCTAGACAATATGAAAAAAATTCACTTGAGAATTGAAACCAAAAATGAAACCTAAAAGTGCTGATGAAAATTAGAAAACAACTGCAAATTCATACATGTAGACAGGCAGGTGACAATTGATGTGATTGACTTACGTTGTGCTCCGCTGTGACAGAGATGCTCTCTCTGGTTACGGTGTACGACGATTAAATTTATTTTTACAGGTACGGTTACTAGAGCAAGATCGATGAACGTCCGAGATGTACATCAATAGACTATTAACATCTACATCATTCCTGTTTGACTCGGAAGTATCGTGAAGTCAAAGGAGCATCTAAACTGACACCTTCACAGCGATCGAGCGACGTTCTCTTGTCATTTTGAGATGCAAACTCATTACGTCGGGAGATTGCCTGTGATCTCAGGTTCACATCCTGGAGCTTGGCTCTGGCCTCCACTTCTTCCGAAAGGGGAAGACCGTGGCAACATAACCTATAAATGGGACAAGCGGTGATCACAAGCGGTCCCACGTCACAAGGGGACGCTCCCTGTCCAGTACTAGGGGGAAAAGCGAGTTATCTGCAGAGAGAAAGAGACTTTCTTTAAGAGGGACATGAAAGAGATCTGGTCAGATGCAGAGCTTAGCTCAACTGCGGGTACAGCTTCTTCTTTTGAGGGCCTCTGATTCTAGCACTTTTGAGGTGTGGTACTTCAATTATGTATGTAACGCAGACAAATACGTCACCAGTTTTACTCCTGCTTCACTGATAATTAGGGGAGGCTATACTACAATTTAGTGCACTATTTATCGTTGAATTTGACGAGCTCTCTACACGAAATTTTATCCTAATTCGGCATTATATGCTTGGGTCACAAACAATTGACGCTCATGATGGAATGATAATTATGAAGTTCAATTAAATAGTCACAAAACTCAACTAAAGGATGTTGATAAAATCTTGGTTGAACTTAAATGAACGGATTTACACAGCTCGTCAAATTAACGTCCCGGAACCCAGGAAATTTGGCAACGTCAGATTGCCTCCACAGATTTCCAATGCAAGCGCAGCTTTTGCATGAAGCCATCCATCCGAACACCTGTTCTTCCTTCACTCTGCCTCACACATCCCATACCCTTCCCCGCTTCACGCAGGAGGTCTGACGGGCAAGCCGGGGCATGACGGGCTCGTGGGAATGCATTAGTTCGCTCCCTGCCTTCACTTTATTTTTTTCGCTCGTCCCTGCGGTGCTGTGCGAGAGTTTTTTCATCTGCTTTTGCAAGATGCAAGCAGACGTCTTCTGTCCCCGGGGTGAGAAGGCAACCCTGCCCTGGTCCTCAGTGCTCTAGACCTAAATTATGATGATTACAATCAAATCGAACTACCAATCGGCGACAATTTATTGTCAACTTTACAGACAATTTGTTCGCTATTGCTCTTGTCAAGGAAGATGATGGTCACTGCTACAGTTCTATTTCTCATTCATATCCAAATGATAGGGTGAGATATATGATGAGCCTCTTATTCAGTCCCCCCGTGTTCATCTACACCGTGTCCGTCCACGCCGTGTATGTCCACACTGTGTACGTCC
>VOMN01090532.1:0-22758 GCA_014899125.1 Orchestia grillus | reverse complement strand
CTGGACAAGGTGGGCAGTGTGGGGGCTGTGATGGGTGTGTCCTGGACAAGGTGGGCAGTGTGGGGGCTGTGCTAAGCAAATCTGCAAGTATCAAATAGCATATCTGACATATTAGGCTATCCTCTTGCATAATTAATCCCCTTTATTTTGATGCGAGCCTCGATGATTTATGTCAAATTGACATCGGATAAATTATGTCCGGTGTTTTATACTGTATAGGGATACTAAAAATAGGTTCAACATCGTGTATTCATGAATATTAGCTAGACAAATTTGATATTGGATGTTGCAGTACAGTTTTTTCAGTTCGTATTATGAAATTACAACTGTGATCGGAACAGTAGATTTTGAGACTCTCTTCTCGATCCTCATGAGTGGGCAACTTATTTCAGGTAGTTTTAAGATGTAGCTTCTGAACGAGCGAATGTTATTTGCAGCCTTACAAGATGGAGGTGAAAGAGCCGCCGCAGGGCGTGGTGCCGCCCATGCAGAGCACCCTCAAGAAGGTGTTGCAGGTGCCGTGCAAGGCGCGCAAGTTCGTGATGGCACAGAGCGCAGGACTGCGGGTTCGGGCCAACCCCTCCCTCCAGAGCGAGCAGGTCGGGCTCGTGCCCTGCCACGCTACCGTCTCCTTCCTTGACGAGGTGAGCTGCTGCTTCTCACTTGCTCCATCTCCACTTAGTAATTTGACGGTTGTTTGATATGTTTCGTGCTAAAATAGGCTTCTTTATCACTGAAGGGTAGCAATATTTCTGAATTGGTATAACAGCAGTGTCTAAGTTTGTTACAATTTGTAGACACCGAAGAGCACATTGGATAGGCAATAGAGTTAGGTTTGTCTATCGAATGGTATGGAGACTGGCGTTCCTGAGAGGCACTGTTAGGTTGCCTCAGCTATAGATAATCCTTCGGGAGTTGTATCTTTCGTGCCTACGTTGCTTCTCTCAATTTTCACTTCTGCTTTGCTATCTGTTATTTATCTTTGTCTCATCATTCTAAACTTGTTGTTTTCTATACGCAGGAGATCTTGTGTGGGAACAGACATTGTGCATAGATTCCCCGTTCGCTGGAGTCTATACTAAATGGTCCATTGTCCCTTAGGGTCGTCTTTCATGTGGAATGGAGCTTCAAGTCAGGACGAAGTGTAAATGACAATTTATTCACAATTTTGCCTAAGCGAATGACACGGGAGTTATTTTTTACTATATCTTCTTAATGAGTAACAATTCACAGGATATATTCTACACACTCTCTGCGTACAATGGGTGCCATGGCTTCAAATTACTTGGACCTGGGACGCCATATTTCTTGATATTTTCTGTGCTACGCCTTCAATAAGCAGCTGTTGGAGGGCAGCTGCCTGCCGTGCATTTGTGCACATCAAAAGACCATGACGAACTTTATAAATACGTGTATTTGGAACTTGTTAAATTTCATTTAACCCAAAATTTCCTTTTTTTTTTAAATGCATTACATTATGAAACTGAAATTTGCCTTCAATGTTAGAGTATTTTTATGTATCCAAAGAATAGTATCAGAATACCTATGGCGACACCCTCATTGTCCGACCTCCTTGGAGCATACTTTACTTTTCGATGCAAGTCTACCGGCCATTGAGACCTGCGCTGCCCGCAGATCCACAACACGGACGGCATCTGGCTGCGCCTGACCCCGGAGTGCATGCAGCAGTTCTGCAGCGGCTGGCAGGCGAGCTGCAGCAGCAACAAGCCGCGGTCCTCAGAGGCTTGGGTGCTGCAGTTCCACCAGCACCTTGGCAAGACGCTTCTCGTGGCGCACGATGAGCCTTGCAACAACACCCAGCAGGTCTGGCTGGCTGGGGTGTCGTGCTTAATACCAATGGTGGTGCTGCTGCTTGTTTTATTGTGCTTAATACCAATGGTGGTGCTGCTGCATGTTTTATTCTGGTTGTTGGAACACTGGAGGAAAGCCTTCACGTGGCCTGAAGGCTTGTATTGAGTGCAACCTTCATGTCATAGTTCATTTATCGTGCTAGATGTGTGCTTCTGGTTTTGAGTGTGCTGAGAGACTATCCTTGGGGTTTTAATTTATTATGTTCTAGCTTTGTTATTCATTTTCAACATTTCCTCTCCGAGAAGTGCCGTTTTTTAGGGGCGGTAAGACATTCTGCAAGTAACCAAACTGTAGTGCAGGTTTGGAGTACAGCAGCACTTAATTTGATCTTATTTCTCATTTTGTAGTTCAACCTAATTTTCTTCATCATTTCAAATATTGTTATTTAGCAGTTAATGTAATCATTTCATTTTCTATCTCCAGTTTTGGGGAAAATTTAACTGGAAATTATTTCATTTTCCTTTTCGTCTGGTAGAATTTGCGTGAAAAATTTCTAATTCCATTTATTTGCTTGCAGAATGTTAAATTTTTATGTGCTCGATTGTTCTCTTGAAATCGGTCTCGTAACTCGCTTATGACTTTCTGGTGTGACGCAGCGCTTCTTAAGTCATTGTCTATTGTAAATCTGCTTACTATTAGAATCGTTGAGCGAAGACTTCTAATACAAATGATTGAGGTTCTCGGGCTTAAGTTAACAGAATTTAACGATCCCGTTTGAATTATTCTAGCATTGTGGGAGAATTATTTCAGCACTATATATTATGTGGCTCATTCCAAGCAGCACGGTAGCTAACCAATAATAAAAATTTAGAAAATGTTTATATATATAATTTCGCCGCTGTTGTAAACGTGCTGCTTAAACATTACGGAAAAGGCAACACAGCGACTAAATAAATTCGGGCGCGCAGCCAAATCGACCCGGTTTTTGTATAGTTCCACCGCTTGGATTAGTGCATTATTTCCCTTCTACGGGTTAGTGAGCGTGAGCAGGATTCCATCCGTACGTCCTAGGTGTTAAGTGATCACTAGCGTCTATTGAGCAGGACATGGCAGGGGCTGGAGCCCGGCGGCGCGAAGTGCTGGGTGGGCCCGCCTCGGCCGCGGACGTGTGCAGCGTGCTGAGCGCGTGGTCCCCCGACAACCCCGTTCAGCTGGCGGAGATAGACGGCCGCCTCGACGTCTACTCGGTGGTGAAGTGCGGCCTGTCTGGCCACAACATCCGCAGCCAGGCCAGCCTCCGCGCGCCTCCTGTGGGTATGCTCGTCCAGGGAGACTCCATCGTCACCGACTGCATGATCAACAACAGCGAAGGTCCGTCGACTTCCTGTCCTCAATTTGTTTTCTTCTTGTATTGATGTTGTGGGATCCTTGTCGCCTTTAGGAGGCTGCAAGGGAAGACAGGTTTGTTGGTGCTGGGTGGGACTGTCTTAAAGTGTATTTTTGTAACACTTACGTCCTTAGAAAGAAAGGTAATATTCTATTCCTTCGCTTTTCTCTACCGCGACTTACCGCTATAGACTCATAGTTGTGAACTTCGTGATCTTGAGACTAAGATGTAAATGGCTGTATCAGATTCATTAGCTTTGGCTGTGCCCATCAGTTTGTAATATTAGTTTTCTTATGTAGGAATGTAAAATTATGTACACTCTGTTTATTTTTTGTTGATTCTGATAGGAAGTGCGCGTGTTTTCCGGTATTCCCTCTGCAGCAAAAATGCTGCTACTCATCTCTTTATACCTCATTGTATGTGCTTGAGGTCATTCTTCATTAGTCCATGTGCTACATGTAACAAAGTTTAGGCTGATCCTATTATAAAGTATCAATAGTTTACGCTGATCTTTAACTCGTTTCTACTCTACAAACTCCAGCATTGAAATAAAATAACAACATTAGCATGGATCCCAGCAGCATTGCTTACGTGTCATTCTTTTTTTCCCCCAATTTTGCTGTTTCGGTATTGGTGTGTATAAAAGAGCAATGGTGCTTTAGTATATTGCACAATTTCTTTGCTGTGTATAGAAGACAGCAGCTATACGATACTGAGTATACAATTATGTAAAAATGGATTTGATCAGTTTTTAGACCCTCATGACAGGTGAAATCCTCACTGTTACAGGAATGACGTTAGTGAACGCTACTCTTAG
Organism: Orchestia grillus; assembly: GCA_014899125.1. Lineage (NCBI taxonomy): Eukaryota > Metazoa > Arthropoda > Malacostraca > Amphipoda > Talitridae > Orchestia > Orchestia grillus. The sequence continues at coordinate 18,742 of VOMN01090532.1, read as the reverse complement.
TACGCGCGACGTTCACTTGGTAGTAGGAGAGCTTCTTCTTAATTCTCACATGGGCGTGACGTGAGCAGGCAGCTGGGTGCGGCTGGACCTGGAGAGCACTCGCAAGTATTGCTTCACGGACGGAGAAGCGTGGTCCCTGGCGGAGTCGCGAGGGCACACACTCTTTCTGCAGTGGCAGGGGTCCTGCGCCCCTCCTTCCTCCGCAGAGTCCAGTAAGTGGGCTAGCAGCTGCTCCACGAGGCCTCTCGACTTCTGGGTTTAGCCTCGGTGTGTCTCGTTGTCTGCTCGCTGGAATGTCGCTGGTATTGCGATAGTCGTGAGTCATTAAAATGACTGTGAAGAGCAACCGATAAGTTCTTGTTCCTTTATTGCATGTAGTTCCAAATCGTGTACCTTGTCATGAATGACGTTCAAGTACAGCCAACGAAGTGAGCATCTCAGGTATGCTCTAACTTTACGGCTCTCGGTTGTTCACACTCAAATAGTATTCGCAAACACCATTCCGTAATTCATTGGAACTTGACAATCTACCTGTAACGATAAAAATTGTTGGATTCGAGTGGTGATAAAACGATGCATTCATCTCGCTGCTAATTTTTATTTGAATGTTTAAAAGAGATACTTATGGGGCATGTTACCATGTACTACTAGACTTGTCTACCATGCAGGCGTTGTGTCTGGCAACTACGCTCGCGACGCGACCAGTGATAAAAGCTTCGTAGTAAATATAACGATTTTTCAACTTGCCGTATATTGATTTCTATTTTTTTGAACAAGTAGCTAGCACGTCATATGACAACGCAGGTAAAAGTTAGGTCTTGAAAGAATAGTTATTAGTTATAGAAAAATGTTAAATTGGAATTATTCAATGCTTATCAAATAAAATAGCCCAAGTTCTGTCTTTGCTGGTATAAATAAGGAATAAACACATAGAAATAAAGATAAATTCTGAGTATATATAACAAATAGTAGTAATAACACAACTGTGTCCATTGAACAACTTCATTGTTCATCTACGGGAGCGCCATGGGCTTTTATTACATAAAAAACTTGTGTTCATGGAATCAGTCAATTTCTCATAGTGGCACGTGGGATTCTCTTGCTGCAGGTGTGATGGCGTCCCGTGAAGCTGCTTTCGATGAAAATTGATCATGGCTCATAAGTTTTCAATCGGGTTTAAATTGGAGGGAAACATCGGTCAAATCTTCAGTTTATTTTGCGTCGTGCCCCAAACACAGGTCTGATTGTAACACTGAACCGTGTTTTTGTCAAAGTTGTTAGAAATCCATTTCTAATGTGCAGAATGCAGTCTCTAGGGCGTTACCTTTTTATAGGCCTGATAAAAAATAAATTCGACGTACATTGGTGGAAAAAAAATGGACATCGGTGGTATACCGATCATGCGTTGTGGTATTTAGAAAGTAATATTGAGTTTTGAAGCTTTACGATGTTCATTAGCATCTTACAAATCCAGTAGCACAACCTGTTGATTCGTAAATTTCGTACCTACGCAGCATTTAGGTGTGTGCGTGATGACCGTGCTAAGTTTACTTGTACAAGTAATAGAGCATCGTAATGCTTTCAGTGCTAACCATTCGTAACGAGAACTTCTCTGTACTGTAACCTTGACCTTCTTGGCTCCTGTCTGGCGTTTGATGCTCTTGCACGACTAAATTTTCTCCCTTTCAGTCATCGATGAACTTGTACTATAATAAAATATCGTAGATGTTGGCCAAATGAACACCTATTCTTCTTCTTGTGGTTTCAAGTCTAGCTGAGTTCAGGTCTGGTTCGGACGATAGTGGTGATGTGTGTAACTGAACAGGAGTCGCCACCACGAGAGGAGGGCTCGACTTTGGTGGCGGAGGGGGCGAGTGCAAGCCCTTCCCTGGCTTCCTCGCCCAACCTTCCATCTCTCCTCCTGCTCAGCCATTCGTCTTTGGCTCTCCTGGTAAATCTTTGTGTCTTTTTCATTCTTTGTCAAGAGGCTTTATTGCGATTCCCCGTCTGCGTCACTTCATATTTGCCCTGTTGAGTTGTTTTGAGCTCCATTTGTGTAGTTTTCTCCTCACGTGACCGTGTTAAACGAAGACTGCTAAAAGGACGGAGCTTCATTCGAGCACTCGATTCAGGGAAAGAGTGTTGCAAGTTATGTTTCGTAACTCTGTCTTCTTTTAAACTTACGGTTGAACTTTTCATTAACAGACTAATTGGAAGGAGAAATTTTCCGTTGACGGAAAATTTCCGTTGACTAGTTCCACGTGGCCATTCTGGCCATTAGAATATGTATTCAGATCAGAAAATGTTGTCGTTTGCATCCTATATTCGTTATAATGTTGGGACCGTAGATCAATTGTTCAATGTATTGGGACGGAGGTGAATATTTTCATTTTTTCCGCTCCAAGAATGCCCCTGCAGTGTGCATATTCTTGTATTCTTTTGATGTAGTACGCATTTATCAACGTAACTAATTTCTTTTCCTTTACATTCGATAACTGTTATTGCAGCCCGTCTCCCTCACTTTAAAACTCCTGATACATCGTAGTCAGTAGCCTGGTGCATGGCTTCGCTGTACCTGGATGCTATCTTCTCCGGAAGAGTCGATGTGACCCATTCGTCCAAGGGGCTTAATGGAATTAAGAAATGGATGTATCGTCAAATGACAGGTTTTGTGGCTGAAGAAATGAATTAGAATAGGAATAAAATATTCTAAACTATTTAAAAGAAATTTTATTGAAGTCGGTTGTACCGATTGGAATTTCGGAATGGGTCATTTTGACTAATCCGTCCGTGTAGATACGCTGCCCTCCTTTCTCTTTCAGCTTCATCAACAGGTTATTCTGAACATTTGATCCCATCGCCATAGAGGCTGACAGGGCAACTCCTCACGTTAGATTTCCATCGCGACTCATTCACAGCCGCTCCCCTGACCCCTTTATATCTTGCTCCTACTTCCACCACTCTTACTTCCGCATTTCATTTGCGCATTTTACCACTTCTTCCATACACTGCGTTCGCGACCTCAGCATTATCTTTTTCCATTTAATGAGGAGCTCATTACGTGCTTTCAACATCGCATGTGAACTCGAGTTCCTGTATTACGTCATGCACGCCTTTTCGTCTCATTCCTTTTAGAATGGTATCGCTGTACATATTTTGTTCTTTTCAGCTTCCATTAGAAAGACTCCCCAAATTCTTATTATAAATTTGTTTGAATTCTTATTTTGATGTTCATTAGGGGCTTAGGGGGGATTGTGAGTGCGATTATCTCTCAAAAGTTGCTTGAAAGCGAGTAATTGACGAGTATCGGACGTATATCTGCTATGAGTGGCTTCTGAACGTCTCACGGTGAGGTATAAATGAACTTCGACTATCATTTTGCCAGTAGTCAATATTCAACCATTTCAGAAGGCTACTGCTCGATTTTCGTACATAGCTGACTTTAGTCTCATCGCACATGCAATGAATACAGGTAATTTTTCGTACAAAGCTAACTGCAGCCCCACAAAAATAAATGCATTACAGGCTTGAAAGTTGGTCTTGATGCGGAGATGCCTGTCTGTGTCCCAGTTACATTATTCGGACCGGAGATAGTTGAATAAACCACCCCGATTTTTTACCCTCGGACGAGGAGATAATAGCTTCAGGGGACAATGTACGAGTACCTGTGTATGTTCAGGTCCTTCCATACTGCGCGGCCGTGGGGACGGCAGCGCTGCCGAGGGCCCTGAGAAGAGCTCTACGGACGACGCAGTCGCAGCGAGTGTGGTCGAAACTCTGCCGCTTTCCAAACCTGGTCGGTAGAGGGGCGACTGCTCGACATAATGAACTCTGTAGCCGCATGCCCTCACGGACTGCTTTGTGTGTAGCGTTTGTTAGTGTGTTGCACCCTGCAGAAACTCTTTCAAAATTGCTTAAGAAGTTTTCCAAATGAAAGTTTAACTTCCGTTTAGAGCTTGAGTGATCTCATGGAAAGAACTTACTTGAGCCTGTTTTGAAAGGGTGTGCAGCTGGCTTCTGTCCTGGCTTGCGACCAGAGGAGGCGTGACGTCTTTCAGACGTGTCTTGAACTATGATCCTTCCCTACAGCGATATTCAGTTGTGCGACTAAGAATTATTTTTAATATTTCGAATATCCCTCGTTTTTTCTCTTGTTTGTTTTGGTGAGGCAGTTTTTCTGATGACCGTTTAGTGAAATGAAGCTGTCTGTATTCGAATTTTCTTCTCTCTTCAGGCGAAGTGGTCATCATTGATCCAAGTGTCAATTAGTGTCTCTGATGTAATGTTGATTTAGTCCTCTCTGCAGGTTGTAGGAAACTATTGCTGGTAGTACTGAACTAACGTTGTCTCTGGACTACCAGTAATGGCTTCCTGAGAAGCCTACAGAGAGGACTAACCTCCACTCTTGTTGCGTGCTCCGTGCTCCGTGTGATTATTCCAAAGTATGACCAGCAATTTCCCCCTGAAATTTCTTGTGTTCTGCTATAGTTACTTTCATTTTTACTGTGATAGTGAATTATTTTACCCATTATCCAACTTTGTGAAGTACTGATCGTTCTATATTTCATTGTGATGCTTAAAGGTAGATTTCTAAATCGCAAAAATCTTGATTAAGCGTAAGAATTACAGTACGTTTCATAGAATTTTTTTAATACGTTCACGGTTTCACACCAACCCATGATTGCCACTCGCAGGGGCCGAGGAAATCGCCACAGACTCCTCGAAGCCGCAGCAGACCGATGTGAAGGTGCGTTAACTCGCGCGCTGTTGAAGGCGCTGCTCTGGTCGCATTTTGCCAGCGCACACCAGCATGCTTCCTCAATGACAGATAGCAATAGTCGCTTGTATTTTCATTTGAGATGATCCACGCTTCATGTTGTTCATAGGTTTGAGAGCCGAGATATTTTTAATTGGATTGTTTTTGTTAATTTTTTTATGGTATCTGTATAGCGCTAAGCTGCTTTTAATGTTTTATAGTTGCTACAGGTAAGCTTTTCTTTAGGTAAAGATAAATTTGAGATTCATTTTTCCAGTTTTGCTATTAATTTATTATTTGCATTTCCAAGGGGTTCTCGAAATACTGCGTTCAATTTTGTGCTCCTGTTGAAAGGCGTGCAACCTCCCTCGAGGGATGAATGGTAATGAGGTTAGGTTAGGTTCATCAGATTTGTCTGTCGTATGCTATGGGGACTGGCGACTCCAGGGGGCCATTGTTAGGTCACCTCAGCTATAGATACTCTTTCGGAACTTCTTTCGTGCCCACTTCTATCAATCTTCACACCTTCCTAGCTATCTCTTCTCTGTCTTTTTTTCATTTTCATTCTCTGTTTCTATGCGCAGGGAACCCTGCGTGGGAACATGGCTTATGCATAGATTCCCCGTTTTCTATGGTCCAACCTAAACGGTCCGTTTTCTTTGCTCTACTTGTAACGCTTTGCGTGTGGAAAGGGAGCCTTAATTTAAACTAATAATTTAATCTAAATAACAGCGTACGAGGTGTTCTCAGATGGGCTGGCAAAAACTCTGTTATACTGCGTTCATGAGAAATTAGCAAATTGAACATTCAAATTAGAAGATTGAACATTCAAATTAGAGCCTGTTTTTTTTTAATTACTCTAAGTGATATTTCTCAGAGGTGCTGACGGTGCTTTAGTTGCCTCCGCTTTCCGTAACCTGCCGTTCTATCACCTCTGCATTTGTAGCGACCTAGACGACGGCATTTCTGATTCGTGACTCGGAAAATTCTTTATCTCCATCTTTACGATTCACCTTTCTTTTGATTTACCTTTCTCTTTGCGCTCTGTCGAGGTAAACCATTGAATTCAGCAGGAAGTGTCAGTAAGGTTATATTTTTTATAACGGTTCTTTATTTTCACTTCACTTTTCAGGATGGTATGGGAAGCTGCAAATTTTCAGCCCTGAACCGTTGGCTGAGAGAAGAGGCTCAAAAGGCACCCCAAACCCCCCCTACTACAGGAGGTGCTGCTGCCTCTACCAACACAGCGACTACTGCGTTAAGCACAGAAAGTTCCGTTACGCCTGCTGGTCCCCACACTGCGGGGTGAGGTCCATTCTCTAGAGGATGAGATGTGTTCGAACACTCAAGGCCATAGATGACTGTTGTGAAGAGATTGTAATGAAAGTAAGGGACCTGTCATGGGGATCCTTCGTGAGAAGTAGCGAGTTTTGACATGAGTGCTCACGGAGTTCGTGTGCGAGTGTGATCGCCCTCACTGGTTTATTTGGTGCACAGACTTTGAGAACAACAGTAACGAACGGATAAAAGGGAAAGTTTGTAGATCAGTAGCCTAGAACTGCTGCAGGGAATGCTAAGTTTGAGACAGTGAGTCAATTGGAGATGCAGAATTCATATTTGAATGCCTTGTTGATTAATCAAATTTAGATAATTTTATAGCTGGTACGTTAATTGAGCGCAAATTAGCAATAGCTGTGTCGTATTTCCTAGATGATGCAGAGGTAATAAAGGAGTTTATAACTCTGCATACTTGAGGCGTGGTTTACTTGATGGCTTGCATTATGGTGGTGCTTTGAAGTGGAAGCCTTTTAGTGTTACTGGACTCGTTGACTCGTTAACATTTGTATGCTCTGAACTCCACTGTTTCAAGACAAGGCAGCTTAAAGATTTTGTAAAGTGTTTCAAATTAATCGAGAATTTTTCAGCGCTGCTTCTTTTATTTTCACACTTGAATTCACAAATGCAATGCTCATATATATAGTTCCCCCATCTTACTATTCAGCTTTAGGCTGTATTGAATAATCTTCGATGGAATTAGCCTATTTCCTCTCATTGACGGGAATAAACGAGAGATATGCCCAAATAATTCCTTATTCCTCTCTCATTGCTGACCAGTGTTCCACTTCGTGAGTCTCGAACCAATTGGGCACTGCCAGCAAAACGTTAATTAGTTATTTCTCATCGCCGTTGTGTTGAACGCTGTATTTTCCATTTCTGACGAGATATTCAAAATGAACTACAGTATTTTTCCCCGTTTATGTGCGCCCTGAGCTCGCATTAAGACAAAATTTTTGAATTGGAAAGTGCTTGTTGCGCTTGGATTTAGACGTGTTCTGACAACCCGGTCTGTGCAGAACTGGCGCCGTGCGGGGAGATCTCCCTCAGGAGCTGCAGGGCGTGTCAGTGAGGGAGCTGGTGAAGGCCATCGGAGAGTCCCGTGCGAACGGCAATGGCGCCACCCCGCCTCGTACACCGCCCCCCACCCCCCGCAAAGTTCCGCGTTCGCGTTCTGCTAGCCCTCGAACTCCTGCCTCTACAGCTGGGGGTGTAGGTCAGTGCTCTGACATCACATGCTGCACCCATAGAAGCAGCCACAGAGGGTTGTCATCTGCCTGTGCGCATTTATGAATTTCATTCAGCAAACGAAAACTGACAGCAGGGCCTTCATTATGTTTAAGTGGCAGCTCAACTTGAAATGAAAATCTAATTTTTTTTATGGGACTTCGTAGTGAAGAGCTGCAATGTTTGCGCTGATCGGACACAACTGAATTTGGTAGATTTGAGTTTGAATTGTTGTCTGAAAATTTGTGAGTGTAAATGTCAGAATAACATTAGTTTCTCACACACTACTCGTTTTATGAAAACTTTAAATCTCGTAACTTTTTCATTTACTTCTTATATTCTTGGCACTGCTTCCCTATGAATTTAGGTTCTTTAGTGAGCTTTCTTTCAAAAATGTGACAGTTTTAAGCTATTGTCGATAATTTTGAATAACTCTATCTCGTCTTTTGATTATTTAGCCTGCAACTCTGCCTTGGGTTGCGCGAAATGTGTGTTTGTGTTGGAGAACGCAATTCACTTTTATTGTTCAATACTATTATATATTGTTCAATACTATTCAACTTCATGACTCAGCGTGGTTTACTTTCTGTGGCATGAGACAATCGGTGCGTAGGGCTAACTTCCTGTGCATGGGTGCTGGCCCCGCGACTAAACGCCCGCAAGTCTTTACTTGATCATTTAGTTGCGTTAATGAAACATTTATGTATACATTGGATGCGTATATGTTAGTTATGAGTCACATGATATTTACAAATGAAGGGAAATTGTGTTATTTGTACTGGTGTGACAGGGACGGCCGTGCTCAGCACCAGTGGTAACCACCTCACTGCCGTGACCGGACCGCCTTCGACTGCCAGCAACGGCACATTCGCTACTGACGCCAGCAGTTTGGCCGGCTCCCTCCTGCCTGAAGTGCTCGAAAATCTTAGGAGAAAGTCAGGGTCTTCCAGCCCCATTTCCATTCCAGGTGCTCATTAGTTCTGGCAGGGGGAATAGTTCATTATCAAGGTTTTTGAGCTTGAGTTCGGAGCCTTCAGTGTCGGGCTTTCTGAATTTGTTGGAAGAGTTTGTTCGAAATGGGATTGCTAATGAATGCAGCAATGTAAATTGCTAACTATGAGATTATGGACTAAGCCGAGCTACTCGCCATTTGAGGTACGATTGCGGCACGTCTCTATGGCTCCATGATGTATGTTTTGTGAGAAGCAAAGCTGGAATGGACGTCTGTCTTGCGAGTTCTACATTTGAAGCTACTTTAAATGGTTTGCATCTAGCACATTCTGTTACCAATACTACATCAAGTATCTGATTCCGTTTAGCCACTGAATTTTTTAGGGCGCATATTTCTAAGATATGAATATTACTAGGGTAAAGTGATGAGGTGTTCATGAAGGTTGTGCTTTGAAGGCCTTTATTCAAGATATACTTCATGAAGGATGGACCAATTGAAATTATTTCAGTGTTGATTTATGCATCGCTGCTAAGAGGAAGAGTAAAAGATGAGTATTCCAATAAGAAATTCTCGGTCAGGCGTGAACTCCTTTATTTATTTATCTATCACTCGCTTTCAAGAGTGCGATGAACAGGTACATGTTCAGAAGCCTACCTTACTGTGATTAGTATTAGATTTCAGTTGTAGAAAAGTATTTCAGTTTTTGTTCAGTATAAAATTCTAAAATCGAATTGTTCAGTCCTTGTCAAGTTTAGTAAGATAACAAAGCTTTACACTGTTGTTTACTTCAGCCAGGTTATTAAGAGATGTTCTGTACCTTGTTCGAGCCAGTAACCCAACAGTTGGATTAACGCAATGATACCAAGTTCCTTGTTGTTTACTTCCTCGAGTTTGGCAGTAGCAGATTTTGCTATTGACGGCAACATGAGAATTGGAGGTTTCGAATCCTCACTTGTGTGTAGAAGTAACGGTCCTGGCTCCGTCCCGTCAGGACGGGGCGGCGCTGACAGCCGGAGTGTGGCCAGTAGCGCGTCTGTGCCCTCAGTTGCCACGAACGGCGACACCAGCGCTCTAGCTCCTGTGGGCAGCTCGTTGGCTGGTAGGTGGCGTCTGCTGTCTCCTGAAGGTCGCGTGCAAACCAAGGCTGTTATAATTTAGTGCATCACGCCAGCTTACAATTTAATGTTACTTTCAGAGCTCAGTAGCGAGAAGCTTCAATTGTAGAATATTTTTGAGAACGCTGCATTTATTTTTCTGCAGGTTTCTCCTTCTAGTTTGTCTTTTTGAAAATAGCTTCATTAGTCGTGGATGTATCATAGCTTAATCATGTCCTCATTCAACAGGCGTCAATTCTGTTACTGCTCCTTCTACTGCTGCCGCTTCGTCTGTCGCTGCTGTAGCCGACCCGTTGAGTGGAGGAGGTGAGTTTTTTTAGTATCTTAACTTCTGGTTCCGGAAGATAATAAGGCGAAGTATCTTCCGTCACTGGAAGATAAGATGGAGCACCTCAGGTATGGAGAGTGTTTTCACATGCTTCGAGTTGTTTGAGCGTAAAATTTTTTCTTGCATCGTTGAAGAAATCATTGCCTCGCAGTTTTGTTTTGAATGGGTAACAAGAGTTAGGTGACATGGAGAAGATGGATGCTCGATCTTGCTAGGTGTCATCTACCTCAAAGCTGCAGTTTTTAATACAGTATTCTGACGAATTTTCTCTCCCTGTTTTGCTCAACGTTTGACTGCTCGTACAAATCCGTATCATTGACACTAAAATAGACTTGGTATGCTCTTACAAGTTCACTAGACTGAGCATGGCTGTATTTTTTGTGGGAATTCCAAGAAGTACGACTGTATGAAAAATTTATATAAAAACTCAACTAGAGATTTGTTTCGGGTTAGTCGGGGGGTAACATAAATTGAAGGCTAACGTTAGAACGCATCACTACACCCCTCAAACCTCGCTAAAAATTCAAAATTTTACCCTCAAACCAACCCATAACAATGGGACCTATGATGAGATTCGTCTCATAACGCATCATCAAACTCTGCATACTGGAACAAAATTGTTTTAATCTAAACTGATTGAGCAGGTTTGGAAGGGTGCACAGGAGACGCGCCTAGCGACACGAGTGCGCTTGTGTCCAGCCTGACTCTGGACATGTCGCAGTCCGTGGCCAGCAGCGGGCTGTCCTCTCTCGCCACCTCGGGACCCACCACACCCAGGAAGGCAAGTAGCGCTCCTTCTCAGGTCCTCTCACACTCGCTGGTCGTCTCAGTCGGAGCTTTGTCTGTTGCTTACCGGGAAGCTACTCGGGAGGTATTAAGGGAACAGTCCTGTGCATTTCTGCTTCAATTGTTGGAAATAATTGCTTTTTTATTACAAGACGTTCATTGATGCAAACTTTATTTATAACATCAAAATTTGAAATTGTACCAGTAAAATTGATTGCGTTATGAACGAAAAAAGTCATTTCAATGAAATCGCGCATAGTGTGTGTGTGTGAGTATTCTGGTAATGACATGCGTCAATTTCTTCCACGGTACGAAGTCTATAATTAGATTAGAAGAACCCATTTTGAAATCATCCGTTTTTCTCAGGACGCGAGTCAACCTGCGTCCCGCCAGGTGACCCAGATGGCGACACAGACGAGCCCCGACAACAGCCTCAAGTTCAGCATGGGCACGAGCAGCGGCGGTGCGGGAGACGAGGCCGTGAGGCTGTCGCCCAAGTCGGGTCGCAAGGAGCGGAGTTCCAAGCAGACGAGGTCCAAGCGCGACCGAATCACTTCACCATCAGCCGCTCCCTCCACCTTCGCTGAGAAGAGCTCCAGCGCACCCAAGGAGAAAATAAAGGAGGCTATGAGCCCGTCTGTAGCTGAGTGCATGCGAGCCATCTTTGCTGCCTTCCTGTGGCATGAGGGCATAGTGCATGATGCCATGGCCTGCGCTTCCTTCTTGAAGTTTCATCCAAATCTGGCTAAACTGGCAGCATTTCAGTGGAAGACTGACGCTCGCGAGAGAACCAAGCCTGAAGTCAAATTAACCAAAGAGCAGAAAGCTCGGCAAAGACATTCCGTTGAAGTGAGTGCGTGTAATTATTTGAATGTAACTCCTCAAAATACGGAAGACTTCCTGAGACCAGGTGTGACAAACATGAATGAAGTACCGAGATCAGCTGAGAAATGTGATGGTGCTGCAGATAAACGGTCGGAGGAATTAGTGGCTAGCTGGATGGGCTATCAAAGCAACAACCCTGCTCAGAAGTTGGCAACCGTGATGGAAAGTGGCTCGAGTTCTGGCGCTCTTGACTGTCCTGAGCTGCCGTTGGTGTTGCGTCACGTCGTGCTGCTGTGGGAGGAGCTCAACAACACGTGCATGAGAGCCATTGCTCAACAAATGATTTTGCCGTCGCCGACACTTCCTTCCAAATCTAAGAAGGTTGACAGATTACGCGAGCGCTCCGAGAAAGAAAAGAAGCACAAACATAAAAAGAAATCGGTGTCGCTGCAGGTGATAAACGATGACGGCACTGAAGAAGAAAATAGGGGCTTGCCTCAGTGTACGCCAGTCACCTGTGATCTGTGCAACAAAGTGATGTCACCCCAGAGCAGTAACAATCATTTGTACATGGAGCACCCTGGCTGTGCTGCACCTTCACATGGCTGTGGTTACGTTGGAGGTCGTTGGAAATTCTTCCCTTACAAGGGGCACTTCGACCAACCCTGCGGCATGATAGTGCGTGGGTGCTACCTGCTGTGCTGGACGTGTCGCCACAAGTACAAAACTGAGAACGGCATAAAAATAACCAGCAAAGAGTACAAGGACGCTGCCGTGTGCCGCAAGATCAAACGGAGCTCAGCTGCTGCCAAGCCCAGCAAGCTGATGTCGCCTGCAGGTCAAGCCGAGACCCACCTCATCATGCGCAACAATGCCATGTTTCTGCTCGACCTTGCCAGCTCTGCATCGTCTCCCTCCCTACCACAGCGCCTGCACAGACGCTCTCCTTGTCCTGTAGCTGGAGTTGCAGAGCTAAGTCCGGACAACTCGCCGTTCCCCCAAGTGAGCTTGCAGCTAATTTTTTGCAACTGATTTTTTAGTGCCAATTTGCCTGTGCTTGCCTCTGAGTCTAGTGCCATTGCTCGTTGGGAGCGTCTCACTCTAGCATTTCAATCATTTTGATATGACATGTTTCAAAATCAGTTGTGTAGTCCATTAAAATGTCTTCATATCCAACTTCAGAAATTTTAATCTTAGTTAACGAACCAAGCATCGTTTCAAAACTTAAATATTAAGATTCTCTGAGAGTCATGCACATTTATGCCCGTTAAACGTTCGGTTGACTGAAAGTATGCAGATAATTTTACTCGATAACCATCATACATCTACCACGCTTGAACATGTGTAGCAACTAAATTTGAATGGTGAAGCTTTTTAAGAGCAACAATTATGCAAAATAACATAAGTATTACTCCCGTTAGGTGGCGTTTCAGTGCCTGCACACGCTGAACTGCCAGCAGCAGCACCTGAACCAGCTGAGGGAAGATCTGCTGCTGCACCAGACGCTGCAGGAGAGCGGTGGCAGCAGTAGCGCGGGGTTTGTGCTGCCATCTCGCCACAACGCCAACTCGCTACTGGCCATGTGTGACCAGCCTGCTGACGGTGCACCCGTCAGGGACCTGTCTTCCTACTCCCCCTCTAGTGAGTGCAATGTGCGGGGTCGCTTAAAGATGTTGCCGCACTTGAAAATCTATCTAGTATAATACTAAAACTCTGGTCGTCTTGCTNAGATATTCGAAATTTATACTCTTCGTTTAATCCTGTATTATGGATATATTTCTGGATACGCTTTAATTTTGATTAATTTAAATTGACCCAACGGGTCACGTGGGTTAATAAGCATTTACATTCACATTAAATGCTTATTAACCCCGGAATGGTAACCTCGGGTTTCTCAAACCTTGTAGTTTGCCTGCCATTTTTTTTCCAATGGATTTAAGACTAGAGTCTCGCCTTCACCCAACCTTAGATTTAGGGTTACCATTCCAGGGTTAAATGTATAACTTTCATTCTTGGTATCGAATAACGCTGACGCATCTTGTTGTGACTTCGTTTTACGATATTGAATCGTACGATATTTAATAAATATATAATTATTAATCATAACTTGGCAACATTTTAAATCACAATCTATATGTATGAGTTGGTGATAGTGCTAATAGGTTTCTGAATGCTACATAAAATTTTCGTAGGCTCATTAATTTATTTCATACTACGAGTTACGTTTTTCCATGCATTTGCCTAACAAATATTGATGTGTCACACTAAAGTTGACTCATATTATTTAGAAATTTTCCTTTCACAATGATTTATTTTACATATCCTTAGTGAAATTTTATTAGACGTTCGAGCTCTAGGATTGACAGATCATAACTTCTCACCTGCGTTCAAGTAGGTCTGTAGAATTATATTCATTTACCAGTCAGCTTAATGAACGTTTCAGTTACCTTATAGAGATCAATGACGTCATTCACGGTGTCCCACATAGCAGAACTTCTGGTTGACGGGCGCCGCTAAGTAATTACTCAAAGTATGTTTAGAAGCGACAGTTTGCAGCGCGGAAGATCATCAGCTTTATTTTTCAGGTGCTAGCCTGCAGCAGGACTCGTCTGGGAGCGACTCGGATATTCCACGACCAGCCAACTCGCGGCCCTTGAACAGGTCCATCTCAGTGACCGTGGGGACGGCGTCGGGGCAGGACTGGGGCTCGGTGGCCACTGCGGCAGCGGCAGCCGCCGCTTCTGCGCAGCCACAGGAGGGTGAGACGCGTGCCAAATTGAATAGCGCAAGTTCACTGAGTGTGAAGCGTTTGGAACAACGCTGACCTTGGTTTGTGAAGGGACGAGAGGATATCAGATGCGTGGAGAATAGTTCAGGCTGATAAAGTGGGAATGAGTAGAACAAATTTGTCGTTACAAACGTGAAAAGAAAATAAACTTGTTGCTAGTCAGTAATTTTTCTTTCCTAATCAAAAGGATAGAAGGACGAGTGTTTCGTTGTTGGTTCAAGAGTACATCTTGCTTGATTGGTTTAGTTTTTGCTGTATTTCCCTCAGCCCCTTTTATGGTTATTATAATCAAGGCCGGCTCCTGGAGCGTTGCTGATTATAAGTCGTGAATTGCAGTGATGGACGTGACCCCGTCAGTGGTGAGTGGATGTGTGAGCGGACTAGCGCCCGCGCCGGCAGCCCCCGCCCCCCACCCTTCCTTGGCCAATAACTCGCCCTTCACCGTCGTCCTGAGGAAGAGGAACAACAGCAGCGGCGAGAAACAAACACGTACGCAAACCTCGTAGTTTTTGTTGAGAAACAAACATCTTAGTTTGTGTGTTCAAATTTTTACCTACGATGGAATTCTAGCATAACGTTCTCCGCTTACGTTTTGAATACTTATTACTATCTACGATTTTATTTCAGTAAGCAGCGGCGGCAGCATCGGGGCCAGCGGGAGCAGCAGCAGCAGCAGCGGATCTGCGGGCACCAGCTCTCTGTTGGCTCACCCGTCCACGTGGCTGGAGCGGCTTGCTGCTGGCATAGAGAGAGGCAGCAGTGCCGGACCACCCAACTCCTCCTCGTCCAACGCTGTATTTCCTGCCAACACAAACCTCAGCGAGAGCACCAACTCCTCAAGCTCGAGTCGCTCGAGCAGCGTGTCTTCTCGGCCTGTGATGGCGTTCATTTTCCAGCAGCACGACCTCGAGACCCTCGCGTACGCCATGAGACACGCCACGCGCAAGGCTGCTGCAAGGGTCTATGGCATGCAGGTAGCTTGAACTCCTGTGCCGGGCTATTGCTCACACCCATGAATTTTGTGGTGTAGGACTATTTTTACAAGTTGATATGCTTTGTGTTTTTTGATACCCCTGTAACTTGTTCGTTTTGATGAAGTTGTACCTAAGTTTTGGAGCTAGTATCTTGTCCCGACCTCTCCAGACCATAGTTCGCTTGGCTTCATGGGGTTTGCTTCAGAGAAGATTATTTAATTAGAATGGAAGCAGGATGACCGGTCAATTTTTTGATGCGGTCAAGCTTTATCTCAATTATGAGTGTAGGGCGAGAGAGAGAGAGAGAGAGAGAGGGAGAGGAAACGAGTGAGCCAGCGAGCAGCCGGGCCCTGCTACGTAAACACGTCACGAAGTTGGGCTGCGCTTTAGATTACCGATCCCTGAGGTTTTTGTGTCGCATAATGATTCAATGTCCGACAATATTTCCCCATTCAGGCCTTTAAAGTGATCCGGATGAATACGGCAAAATAGAATAATGTCCTTACCATCTGACTTGGTCTTTCCACTGTATAATTATAAATGCGAAACAACTATGTATTATATACAGTTTCGAAAAATTAATAAATCCGGTAATAAATTTAACCAAAGTAATGTAAGTTAATGTTTCTGTGTGGCCCGGTACCAGTTGACCCACGGACAGGAGGTTGGGGACCACTCTTCGAAAGACTCAAAATATAGGACAGTATGCCGGTGTTACTGTAGGAAGTGACTTATGCCATTTATTCGGATACTCGCTCCTCGGTCTGTATAGAATAGGGAATTTGACTTTTTAAATCATTTACTTTTAAACTGCGTGTGGGACGGAAGGGAATACGTTAGATTCGTTGCAGTTTCCGAGCACAGGTGTTATTTACATTCACATTACATTCTTCCGATGGGTTGCTCGCGTTTCCTAACCATTACTGGACTGCGTATCTGGGTAATTTGTTATATTTATTTTACAACTGCTTTCAAGTCATTTTCCTGTCATATCTTCTGTGGAAAGCCAAATTTACAGCTACTTTGAAAAGTCTCGTTATTATTCAATTATTGTTCTGAAACGCCAACGCTCTTCATACGAGCTCATAAAGTTCCCTATACTTTCTACTGGGAGAAATGCGCGCCAGTGGGGATGAGAGCAGGACTGTATCGCGCCAGTTGATGCTGTAGTGTTCCCTTGTGGTCAGGCGCTGAACTGGCTGCTGCGCAGCGTAACCCAGCCGACGTGCCTGCACGACTTGCTGTGGAGCTTCGTGTCAGCCCTCACTCCGCGCCACGCCCCAGCGGCCCAGCAGCCGCCCGTCAACCCTGAGGAGGCGCGGGAGCCCGACCATCAGAACAACAGGCACGCCAGCATCATCGATATGGTGAGGCCCGCCTCTCCTCTTGCTGCTCCTCCCGCTACTATAGCTGGCCCTCATTAGTACATTGAATATCTTTGTCTCACGTCTATTAACCCTTATTTGATGGGATTTTATGATGAGGACGAGGTTACGTGAGAATATCTTCCGTGAAAAAATACGTTTTCTTTTCAAACGATATTCTTTGTTTTGATGTCCGCAATACAGAAGTCTATGGTGCTGTTGTGCATGTTTTGCATATCGCTCTCTGCACGCAGTTTGAAGGCGTGCTACGATCAACCGAAATGTTCAGCGACAGCTACGCTCGTCTCAAGTTAACTTTTAAGTACTATAGGGACATTTTAGCCTCTGCTCGATTTTTACTGGGTATGAAGAAACAAATTCGAAAACTGAATATATTCAGGGTTCGAAGGGCATAGAGCGATCTTCTTGAACTTATCTGTTTAGGTCCTTCATTTCATTCTTGGGTAAGGAGCGGTGCGACACCCCTTCAAATTTACCCGTTTAGTAATAGTGGGTGGTAGCTGGTATTAGAAGTTCTAATTGGCGGGAAAACCCCACTATTATTATTATTAGAAGTTCTATAGTTGAAGGTATCGATCACAAAAATTGCTGTGAGTAATTGAAACGATATTATAGCGAGGATAAATATGATAATAAGAGTTATTCAATAAAAACTGCAAATTAAGGGGTAGAGACGCCTTATCCTCTAACTAAAGTAATACATAGATTTTCAATTTTCAGGGTGAGAAGGACATGGTAGTGTTGGAGCACCCATTGAGCGACGTGACGCTGGCTGGCGATGCTGTTCATCCTCTGCCCAGCACCTTCCACCTCCTGCTGCAGACCATCGCCGACCTCATGATGCTGCTGCCGCCTGGCGAGCCGCTGCAGATGATGGCCGTCAGGTGCGTGTCATGTATTTGGTGTTTGCCTGCGCTCGCTCCTGCTTTGAGGGCTGGCTGTTCTGCAGGACCTGCGGTGCTCGCTGCTTGAAATGTAGTTAATATTCACTTAATAATTGAGAAATAATTTTCTGCATGTTACAATGATTTGAGTTAGAGTTGCTTACAGTTGTCGAATGTAAAAATCGCGCGGCATTTTAGCAGACCCATCAAGTAAATAAACAAAAATATACGATAGGTTGGGACAAAAAATGTACTCTTAAAGAACTTTCTCTTCGTTTCAATGAAGATTGATTGAGTCGTTAATACAATGTACCGTGACCTGATGGATAGGTTGTATTAACATGCGTCTCGAGTGAAGACTCGGATACGGCACCTGGGTGCCATGCTGGTCACAAAATTGTGTTTTGCAGAATACGTTGCGACCTTTCTTTTGTCTCAATTGATAAAAAGACGCGTTCTTCTATTCATGCGCCATGGCAACTTTATTTTCTCTAATTTCAATCATAATAGCTAAAAGTTATATGTTATTTAAAAAATGGAGGCAGACAAGAGTCAATGGAATTAAATGATTTCATACAGGAGCTTTATAAAAAACACAGATTTTGCTTCAGTATATCAATAAGATCTTGTTTTGTTTATACGTAAGGATTTACGAAAAAATCATTGAATAACATAAATGAAGCTATTGTTAAATGAAAATGGTATGAATTGAAAAAAATTTCTTTATATAAACACTCATTGAAGTATAGTAAAATTTCAACTGTTTCAATTATTTTGTCCTCGTATATGTAAGATAAAATATTAGCATTATTATTGGTACTACATATATTGGTTGAAATGTACCACTACTAATCGGTGTAGTGGCTGGTATTGTGAAATATATTTTTTATCGTAACTTCTAGTAAAAATTTGTTGAATAATTTAATAGTAAATGAAGGGATTGTACCCAGTAACTCTTATACACGTTAGAAAAATGTCTTATTATGCGAGGTTTTTTAATACTCCTTTCAAATCCACCAAGAGAGAATAGGGCAAGTGTAATTTGAAGAACTGATTTCAGATGTTTCGGGCTGCGCTTCACTCCGGCCGACCACGATTTTCTACATCAAAGTCACGTGTTCTCGAATATCTCGAAGATTTTGTCCCTCTCCGAGGAGGTGCTGGGGGCTACTGATGAGGCCACTTCTATATACGAGGCTGCCCACGCCCCGGTAAGATACAGTATACTTCATGTTGAAATGGATTTAACGTTTCAGATTTGCGTACGAATTGGAGAATAATTAGTCGAGGTACAGGTTTATGGCTCGGGAGTTTCGTATAAATAAAATAGAATGAATATGAAATAAATTAGAAATTGGTTTGTTCGTCGGAAAACGAATTCTCAGAA
>VOMN01090529.1:0-10073 GCA_014899125.1 Orchestia grillus | reverse complement strand
TTCAGTACTCATTCTTGAATGATACAAGCTAAAAAAACGGTGAACGTATCTGTTATTGAAATATTATGTGACGGTCCCCTTAACGAGTTACAACCACCTTTTTCGAAAAAGCTTTGAAGCAAGATGCACTTTTGAGTATTAAAGTGTTTTATGCACACGAGCAGCAAAAACAACCTCTCACGATTCATTTTAAATTATAGTAACAAATGTATTCACTTTTGCTCAATCGTTGAATTAACGTTTTCAGTGTATAAAGAAGAGTGGAGTTACATCAAGAGAAAATCTTGAGAAAAGAGCAAAGTTGCGCGATAGAAACTGGCAAACTAAAGTTTCATCTCGAAAAGAGGTGCGATAAATGAGTGAGATTCATATTTTTAATTTAAATCCGGGGATGATCACGTAATTTTACAGCTGTTCCTGAGAAGCAAAGAGAATTGCAATTTGTAGTACACTAAACGTGTACCACTATATTAAATGGAAGAAAATAGGCATGTTTCCAAACCATACATTATTTTATTTAATAGAACTCACCTAACTTATCTCACCTTCCTGAAACGTTATAGGTAGCCTGTTCTACTCTAAATTTTCAAGCTTATCCCAGACATGATTTTCTCATCTTCTTTCACAAAGAACCATCCAAATTTCATCGTTTCCCAGGATCGCCACCATTGCCGAAGTTTCTGTCATGCCGTTTCCTCACAAAAATTGCTCGGGAAGTACGAGTGCAACAGAAACTTCTGAGAGGGAAAAATTCCAAACTATGTTGTTGTCCAACAAGCAACATTTATTTTCTTCATTACATTTTTAGTTTCATGCCTTTGACAGGAATTGATTACAGATGACGTCATGTTGAACCTGCGTACCAAATAGACTCATGAATATTCTGGACAAAAAATAACGCACAATGTCGGTTCAGTTTTATCTCGATCGGCATTCTATGATTTTATTTAGCGTAGTTCAATTATTTTCAGAAAATTTAGATACTCTGAGAGCCAATGTATCCCACAGAGCATGCAAATGTCAACGTCAACCAAGGTAACATCCATGAGGTCAGGCAAGGGCTGGCTGCGCCGTTGACTTCGTGCGCAGGATGACGGCAGTAAATTTATACCTGGAACCTGGCTTTAGTATTCACGTGAACTCTCAAGCGGTGAACTTTCAGTTTTTTGTTGTTCCAATGAGTTACACTTTCAGTTAAATTATTATTTGAAAGATTGTAACAGAATTTGTAACACGAATGAGAAGATAAAAGGGTGTTTCGGCTCAGTGTTAGTACGTTCCAAGTCGATTTAAAATTGTGTGTGGAAGGGAACCAAACAAACAGTTAATAAGCGTCCCGAATTTTTGTATATCATACTTGCTCTTAGCTGTACTTAGTCTTAGAATATTGCTCTGGCAACCACGTTCTCTATTCGGTATCGCGAAGCGATATTCTCAGACACAGGTAATTCATTAAATTGTCTAGTGTATCGATTAATTTTTGCGCAGCTTGTCATATTACGTAGATAGTCTGGAGTAGAAAATCCTTGTATTACTTTGATTTGGCTCTCGTTGGTTCCAGACAGCACCGTGGTCAGCACTCGAAGAAATCAGAACTGTGGCACGATGCCTGGGCTACTATATTGTAACTGGTTCGTTCTCCGGACACCATTCCTTACCACCGGCGCCTTCTGTGTGCTGCTGCGTGTTTAATTAATTTGTTACGTTCGGAGTGTTGATCCTTGAAGTGGTCTGATCTATTAATGAATTATTAGGCGTTAGTGTTTAGCGTGTTTGTTCTTCTCGTACTTGTTGCGATACCTACAGTTGAATTTGTTTTGTTCTTTTGCGCTTACTAATTATTAATTAGATAATTGCGTTTATGCTACTTCTGTTTTTGTATGATTAAAGTTTTTCATTCTCACTTTTGTCTTAATACCTAATGGTGCATGGAGGGGTCAGGGAAGGGGTTTGGCCTGCCGCACTCTGGGAGCCTACAACGCTCTTCTGGTACTGCGGTTACGGCGCCTGTACTATAATAGAATGCTTCAAACTGACGCCTTGAAAATGTACTTGATCAAGGTAAATTCAATCAAAAATATTAGTTCGTTGGCTTTCGGAACCATTTCGAAACCGTGTGAAACCTGACATGCATGGTATGGTTAAGTATTTTTCGAGGGAAATAATTTCATTCACCCGATCAGTGCGGAAATGTCAGCAATTATATAAGACCAGAATAAGGAGCCGTGAATATTTCATTCAATGTTCGGGCAGTCAGGTATGTCATCAAGGAGAAAAATCAGTTGTAATATTACTTGGAGTAAAAATTAAACTTGTGAAACTACGTACATGTACACTATTCTAATCGACATGAATAAGCTACAGAAAATACATGATAGCCCATTGACCGTGGTTGGGAGGCCCTTACCTAATTTTATCAACCATAAAACTATGGGAAAAAATTATAGCTCAAAAACGGATCATGAACATCGATGAAAACAGTGAAACAGGAATGAATTGTACATATGACTTGGGTCTAATAAGGATCCCAGCTTAGAAAAGCATCGAAGTGAATTTCTCCAGAGCAGTTAAGAGATCATTCGGAGAGCTGAGCGACTATGTATGTAGAGTGTGATGAGAATGAGTGATTCCATCATCACTCATAGGTGAAGTACTGAAGCTGAAACTATGAATTTTTTATGGTCATTCAATATATTCGTAAAGGACACAGGAAAAAATGTTCGCATTTACAGGAGGTTTTGAAATGGCTCTCGGGTTACTATATATGCGGGTTACATCTTGAATCTTAGGGATGTTAGTGATGCTGCTCAAGGTGGAACTATCTGAGGACCTTATAGCCACTCTTAAACTGTTCGATTAGAGAAAACTGGAGTGTTAGGTCATCTATAAATAGCTTAGATGGATTGCACCAAATAGAAATGTTCCCGAAGTATAGCAGTTAATTCATAAGGAATAATGACTAATGAAGGGGGTAAATATGAAATTCCAAGAAAAGAAACAAAGCTAATAGTCAAATGATGAGTTTTAGTATACAATGCGAACATTGAGAAATACAGTATAAATATTTTCTAGCGACTATGTAACAATGGAGTATGACTTTCAGACGCTGTGTTTCATGGAATTTGAACACTTTTGTTACGTTAGAGAACCCAAAAGTCGAGCGATCGATTTTGTAATCGATGAAGACTCGGCGAAGAGGATTTCTTGAAGCGCCGTAATGCGCGTACACTCGTACATGTATAAAGTGAATAACGGAGCGCTACACCTGAGATACCAATTCTGGCGGTGAGGTCATGGCAAGAATAGGGTCTGAAGTATAGACTATATGAGCCCAGTGTCGGTCAAGCGCCTTTTATAAAATTCATAGTGAAATTAGATGAATTAATGCCCATGTGGTTGCAATAGCTTTGGAGTAAGATTATGTAGTCACGAACAGATATTCGTGTCTATTTATATAATTTTAACACAGTCCCTGCGTATGAATGCTTAAGCCTAATCTATTCCATGAAGGACGCCGAGTATGAATATGGCGACACGTACGTGTTTTGAAGTCACACATGCTCATATAATTTTCTCTCTCTCTTTTTACTGGGGTTATTGGTATTTTGCTATTTTAAAAATTCAGATATGATGTTCTTCTGTTAACGCAAATAAAATGAGTGTTGGCACACAGGTAAACCATTCCGCAACAGTACACCGATGGCCCAATACGTAAGGAAAACGCAAAAATATTCAACAATAATATTAACTCCTCACTAATACACTTCAAAACAACAAACTATTAGCTCGATGAAGACGTATGAGCCACAGAGTGTACAAGTGCCTTACTTTTGAGAGGAAACGTAACGAAAGAAGATTCCCATCTCTGTGCTAACTCAACCTGTACTGTATCATTGGAACCAAGCCCATAGGTATGGTAGACAAATTCAGGTACTAATCAGTAATCCCTGAAGTTCCTATGACTACTAAAACTTTAATTGAGATACCTGTGAATTGAGTCCGTTCAGAATATGTATTAATTCAAAGCCCCTAATGCAAGTGATACAACTCACGTAATTCTTCTTGATGTCAGGGTGATTGTGCTGGATACCGTCGTCAAGAATGCTGACGGTGACCCCCCTGCCTGTGTAGCCCTTAAGCCAGGCGGGGATGACGTTCATGTCGAAGCCTCCATGGGCGCCTTTGTCCAGGTACCACTGCTGGCGGTACAGCGGGTCCGTGAACCGTCTGAGCCAACCACGTACACCATTAAATGATCAGTGACTTAAAAAAAATACTTAACTTAGGAGTATTGTAGGACTTCATATCTATACTGGTAATTACTTGTCATCCTCACTTCGAGCATAGCATTTTAGAAAGTAGGCCATCGGAGCGATTTCGCAGAGGAAAGGACGAGCAGCACGATGATGCCCTACAACCCTACAACACAATTTCTTACTCCCGACGCTATCTGCAGTGTCGTCACGACGCCAGGGTACTGCACTCTGTTCAATGGGATACCTAAAGAAGTTTGAAAACACACAATTTAAGCTTTTTTCCAGTTGGAGAAGAAATGCTGTTCATTTTTCCCCGTTTAGAAATTAGCTTTTGATGAAATTTTCCCTTTCACTGAAAGTTCCACTTTCGCTTTTAGTGAGCCTGCTACATCAGAACATTCTTAGTATACATGAACGAATTTGA
Organism: Orchestia grillus; assembly: GCA_014899125.1. NCBI lineage: Eukaryota > Metazoa > Arthropoda > Malacostraca > Amphipoda > Talitridae > Orchestia > Orchestia grillus. Next base: position 5,393 of record VOMN01090529.1, on the reverse strand, counting down.
ATAAAATTTACTTGTACTGCAGATATTCTTTAACTTTTCTCTATAACATCTGTCAATGAAAGCAAAAAGCTATAGATGTTGCAGATGAAAAATAACCGTCAATTCAAGGCTAAAACCATATGAATTAAGGTTAAAAGCCCGTGTTTTCCTTTAAAAACCAATTAAATTCTTAGAGTTCGAAGGAGAATTATAACGGTAACCAAACTGAGAAAAGTTTATGGATGCAATATTAAAAGAAAAAAATTCAACTGTTTATGAACAGGATTTGAAGCGTAATTGTAGAAAACAACCTTGAAGCTTGTTAACTCCACATATAAGATAAAATATAGCGAAATTCATTCATGAGCAAATGTTTTACTGTCGGAGTAGTTGGTGCACCAACAATAAGTCGGAGCTCAGCAAGTAGGTAGGAATAACTATCTACTCTCCATCGAAAACAAAATTCACTTTTTTCAATTTATGTTCAAATTCATTGACAAATTACACTGAAGCGAATCAACCGATATTAAGACGAATTAGAAGTTATAATGTATTTCTATATGAAATTTTCGTGCATGTGTAGCCAAGAGATTATCAAATATGTTTCAAATTCTGTGTCTCTTTCATTGCCGTGTCAAACTACTCAAAAAATTAAGAGGTTAGAATTCGTACTGGCCTCTAGTTAATCTGTTCAGAAAATAATTTTAATAATAGTTCATCAATATAACTTCCCAAAATATGTTTTTCTCGCAAGTATACTGTGATACCTTTCATAATATCGAATTATAAAACTGTGTTTAGCTCGAGTGTCTCTACATTTTAAGGTCCGAGAGCTTTACGCTAGGTTTCAGACCTGACACATTTTATAGATTTAGATACGGCAATTCCCCTGAAAACATGATGCTAAATCTGCTCGAGTAGGAAAGGAAATTTGAGGATGAAATTTCAGTTAATTTGTTCACGTATCTTATGAATTTAATTTGTTCACCTACGGTGAGTCATACAAAATTTTGAATCGTTCATAAGTTTAATTCTATAGCATTGTTCAACGATTCACAACCATGTATCTCATGCGAAATACCACTTAGCAGCAAGCGTAACTGAATTTAAAAAATATAATTTTGGTAAAGTAGATAAAATAGGTGTTCAATTAATTCCAGTTTGCATAAGACATTCGGATACTTATCCTATCATACTTAATTTAATACGTATCATGCAACTAGAGCGTACGACTATCAAATAATCTAGCAACTACTGGACATCCTTAGGTGTACCTGATGCAAGCTTATTTGTTGAGTCGTTAGGTTATCGCGTGCGCTGGAAACCTAGCTAGATGTTAAAGCGATATGAACTATAAAATGATTTGAAAAACTATAGTTTCCGTGCATAGTGCCTTATTATAAATAATAGCTATCGCAATACTTTTTACTGGAGAATTATTTCTCTAAGCGCGGAAGGTTTTATTGTAAAGAAATGGAAGAAATTTAGGATCATGAGCCTCAAATTTAGATACTAGTAAAGATTGGCCATCGCCTCCTGCGAGAAGAATTACAAAATATACTTTTCATTGCTAGAAAAATCGTCAAAATGACCTTCCTACTTGTGGGACTCAGGTTCGTAAATGAACGATCAGTAATGAACTTCATTGGCAGAAACTCAGCTCACGATCTCCTCGCAAGGTCGCGCAGTTGAAAATACTAATCTGAAATAGAGATTGTAGTTCGATAGAAACCATTTGAAGTGCGAATAAGATATTTTGAACCAGATTGCTTAGTATGGTAACTGCAAGGCTAAACTTTGAGTTCTAAACAATGCAACGTATGTACGTATGGAGGTGAGATGGAACCGCCTATGAACAAATTAATACCATCTCTTAGCAGAGAGGTTGAACATGATGATTTGGGATTACTTCACTCTTATTTGCACTCGAACTCCAAAAAAGAAATTAAAGGAACGATGAATAGTGCTAGGAGTCGAAAGGTATTATAAGAGAATGTGAAAAGAGTGATAAGGAAACTGAAGCGTGGAAATAAAAAGTGGTTCTGACAAGATAATTACCCTAAACATGCTGATTAGGCGCACGTTAATAGTTCAACGATATAATATAAACGTATTACCACATCCTACCTAATCAACGGTCTTAGCAGTGATAACTTGAAATTCATGCTCACGGAAGAAGAGCGGCAAACCTTGGCAAACATAACCATTGTTATCAATAAAAAATGGAGCCAGATTCTGCAAAACAATTCTGCCCAGATGTGTTGAAAACAAATCTAAAAACAATTTAAGACTGTGAAAAGCCAATGAAATACGTATTATATACATTAAATACATTTTTAAGTGTGCAAATACTTCTTTACGACCAATTTTCAATGATCACACATGATTTCATGCGATAGACAAAAATGATTTTTTAGTTGTTCAATTAGATTTGCTGTTACTACAACTGTGTTTTTCATCAGTTTAGTGATTTGGTCTCGTTCAAAATGATAGAAAATAAGATTTTTGCCCTTTCCAAATTCTTGTTTCACTTCATCGTGTGTTAAAGAACATCGTCCAGGGATCTTCCAATCTTTGAGCTATTTTATACAAAGCTCACACAAAATTTTAATGACTCAGTAAATAATTAAACGAAGTACTTGTATGAAAACAAAAATCCTTTTTTCAGATTCATAAAATGAAATAAGGCGCTACACCCGAACAACTCTGAAAAAAGGAAAGCACGTACTCGTCGTCGTCGGCGCGACCGCTTCGATCTGGAGGTCCGAACAAGCCCAGACTGCGGAATGTATTGAGGCTAAAAAGCTGGCGTGGAAAGCGGGCGACGCTGACATTTAGGTGTTTTTCTGCAGGCGCCACCTTGGGAGGAGGATGTATGCTCGCTCGTTTCACTCTCTTCAGTTCAACTTGCTGCTCCACCCACTCAACCTGAAACAAAGACGAATGGTCTGTGAAAACACGAATTTAGTACTAAAATTTCGAGTGAATACTATTTAAGAGCAAAATATATTGGCATAACAACACATAATATTGAGTTCGCACATTTTTTACTAGTAAATTTACGGTTTCGCAAGCTGTTGCGTGCGGTCACCGTCACAGCAGCTGGTGTTATGAGTACACTTGGTCTAGATTACCCATTCCTACGTTAAAAGGAAAGTGCAAAGCACAACATTTTTATTAGCTCAAACTCAAATCTATGAGTACATTAAATGCACTACGAGATAAAATTATGGTTAAAAGAAGTCTTCGAATTTTACCAATCCAGTGAGACAAAATGAGTAATATATCAACACAATTGTAATAATATTGAGCATTTAAGCTGGTTAATTGACGAGTTGAGTTTCTTTGTTTGCGCATTAATTTTCGAAACACACAAAGCAGACTCTGCTTCTAGATTCAATGTATTTAAGGAATTAAAAGTTATACTTCTACAGCGGGTGCCAAAAAACCGCTTTGTAGCCACTGAGAATTTGAAGATAAAACTTTCCAACTTCAATCAAAGGCTTAAAATATGACCTAGGAACGATTAGCGTCACTTTTAATTCACCATCAGCCTCTTATATAATTCCTTAGCAATAAGGTAGCCCAGGAACATGAACAGTTTTTGAGTTTTTCGTGAGCAACTCAGGGAGACTTACTCCATGATTGCAGCACAGTGCAGATTTAAAGAATGCGTTACTTGAATATTTTATCATCCGTCTATTTCGAGCTGGCGACTGATAATGGTGTTGCTAAATAAAGGATGTTCTGGCCAAAAGAAGATTATTCCAGCCTCAATTAATGCTATGAGAAGTCACTTCGGACATGTTCATAATTGATTTTTATGTTTACCACTTTGTTCTGTTTTAAAATATGGCTATTAACAAAAATTAAAGCTAACAGCGGTTTTCAAACAACCAGTATTTGAGCTGTGTCTAGAGCAGAATTAATTAATGGTATGCTAACACTACGTCCCTCATGCAGTGACTTTGTAGTCAGATGAGCAACTGGTGCTTACAGGTTCAAACATGTATGACGATTAAAAGTGCTAAGTTAACACGTTGACTCCGAAGTGGGTCATATATGGTACACNCATGTAATTTTACCTGTGTGGAGAATCGGAGTCAACGTGTTAAATAATTTGTGAAGATACGAGTAGTGATTACGTGCGTCTAGCTCTGGCGGGCTTCAAAGCTCAATTAATTAAACATCGGAGACAACTGAAGAGTCTCATTTTCCGTTAGAAATATGTTTACCAGTACAACTGTAAATCTCTTGCTAGGCTTGGGAAAGACTTGGCTTTCCTTTCGACAAATCTAATGACATTAATTACATTTCAATCTACATCACTCGGAAGCGTTTTTTTCACCACTCTGACGCACACAGGCGTTTATTTTCATGTAAATTCCAATTATCAATCCTGAGTAACAGAAAATAAGAAAAGCACAGCATGTGAGCATAAAAAATACCAGGTTAAGCTAATGAGAAATAAAACTATGCAACGTGCTCTATACTACCAGGCTTAGATTGAACAGGAAGTCCTTTTAGGAGAAATGTCTAAAGAAAAGAATATTTTCTCATTTTCGGCGTGTATGTATTCTTCAACAACCACGGCTCAATAAATAACAATAAACGATCCATATTATGAACGAGTAAACACTGGGTTCTGCATCCGAAAATAAAGCCCTTGAGATTCTTTTTAATCGACACGCGTGCAACGAAGAATTAGCAGGTACATGTGTTCACAAAATGCCGACGAAATATACATTAAATGTTCAGGCAAAACAATCATAATTTTTTTTTTGCCTTTCAATATTGTCAGAATACTCTACTTAGATGTCAAGATTTTTTCTCTTAGCCTCGTACACACCACCGGAATCCCAGTTCCCGAAGACCATCAACTGAATTTCACAAAATCCTATTAGAATTTTCTCGATGACGCAAGCTTCATTATGGCGCTCAAACAAGACAGGCGCTCCAAACTGTCCACAAAACACGCGGTGGGACTACAAAATTTTTGTTTGTTTCAGTGGCCTAGCTATTGGGTTTTTCAAAACCCAATACCAAAGTAGAATTCGATAATTTAGAACGCGTTGGTTAAGTAGGTCGTATACAAAATAGTACCGAAGAACGTTAAGATACAAAGCAAACTGTCAGTCCTTAACGTCTCCGCTCCGATCTGATTAAGCCCAAGGACAATTACTCAGTTGCTACAAAAACACAACATCACGCAAAATCAGGAGAAATCGGATGAGTTATGGGGTAGCATTTGAAGAAACGAGAAGTAAATCGAAAAGTATGTGCGTAACTAGGCCAACCCGTCGCAGCTCGTAGCCCTGTCAGTGCTCATAACCATAACATCAAAATACCTCTTTAATTTCGAAGGAGGCAATAGTCAGAGCTGGGCAGCGCTACTTTGAAATGTAGCGGCCGCT
>VOMN01090527.1:0-47613 GCA_014899125.1 Orchestia grillus | reverse complement strand
CTGATTGAGTATCACCGATTGTAACGTATTGTTTACGATTAATTAGGTGTATTTTATAGTTTATTAAACTATAAAACACAATCAAAATATCAATTTCAATCAGATATACACGAACTTTCAAATGATCGAGAAATTTTCTTTGGACAGTTATACCTACATATCCACATGTACGCACTGAGGAGCTTGCCTCCTTGAACTACTAGAACAACATCGAGTTTTAGCCTGGCTGACACTGCCAGGGCTGAAAGCGTGGTTCATTGTCCGACTCCGACTGCAGACATAAACTTTACAAGTAATTAACTACAACACAGAACGTTTAGAAAATCAAGTTTTCAATATTCCTGAACAATTGTAGGCAATGTGATTGCCATGATTAACGAATGACTTCATCTAACAACCCTATGTCACTATAAAACATTCCGTTTTGTAGGTTATGTACAGTTAATATAATTTTTTTCCAAATCAAAAAGTGAAATCGGAATCAAAGCCGGACCCAAAGCCAAGATCCAGAAAAAACAAAGATCCACAGGTGGAATCACGAATTTTTTCTAGGTTCGCATCGCCATTCCCAACCGGCAGCGAAAATACTACTTATTTGATTTCAGAAATGATTACCTGGCACAAGCGTATGAAATTTAGTGTCACCTGGGGTTTCTCAAAATTAAAATTACCTCTGATGAAATACCTATTTACATTTTAATTGAGTATACCTGAAAATGAGTGATTTTGGGCTGAATAAAATTTGTTTTCTCCTGCTCAACTGCTGAATTTATGTTTTATTTAATTAAACACATCCTATGTTTTGCGCTGCGTAATGACCTCATTTTCTACATTTTAAACAGTGAGCTGTGTTTTAAAATGCCGTACACTGATAACTGCAATTCTAATTTTAAGGCTCTAATTTTACTAGCTGAAAAACCAAAAGGTATGTACTTTGTATGTGACCAACTTTGGAATAAGCTATTTCTTTTACGACTTGAGAGTTTGTGTGTCATCAGGATGCAATTAAAATCTTACTTTGAGCAGTCTACTGAAATTAATGGCTTTACGCTCCCCTTTCCTTTTCACAACTCGCATGTGAGAGTTGCTTCATGGTTATTTCGACAAGGAACTGATAGCTGCTTGATGGTTGCTTCGACAAGCAAATGATAGTTGCTTGATGGTTGCTATGACAAGTAAATGATAGTTGCTTGACGGTTGCTATGACAAGCAAATAATAGTTGCTTGATGGTTGCTATGACAAGCAACTGATAGCTGCTTGATGGTTGCTTCGACAAGCAAATGATAGTTGCTTCATGGTTGCTTCGACAAGCAACTGATAGCTGCTTCATGGTTGCTTCGACAAGCAAATGATAGTTGCTTGATGGTTGCTATGACAAGCAAATGATAGTTGTTAGATATTTACTTCGACTTGCTACAGATAATTGCTTGGTAGATGCTTGATAGTTCCGTCAACTAGCAAATTATAATATTATTGCAAATAAAATACTACAAGCGAATGAAACTTACTTCGACTAACACAAATGCTGGAACATATTTTGTATCTTTGAAATGAAAAACTAGTTTGCGAGCAAGTTTATTACCTCTTTGGGATACGATTGAATTAAGTAATGGTTTCAACGAAAGCGTCCTGATGCTGTTTAAAGTGAAATACTAAATTGCTCGAGTTAAAATAAAATATGTTGATCTGTTCGTAATGTATATGTTAAAGGACATATCTATTTTGAGTACTTGATGACGAGTTTAAATAAACAAATTTCAGGAAGAGTCACATCTGATCGTAATTCACGATGAAAAACTGACCGGAGAATTTATAAAAAGCATGATTCCATGTTCTTCAATGTTGAACATATTTTTCCGATGAAATTCCCTTACGATATTAGTCATTATTTGGTACAAATTTATGAAACTAAATAGTATTGATCTCGCAGTGAAGAAAATATGAATTCTTCATCTAACCGATTATACCTATAGCTGTAAAAGACTAAGCGTACCGTCAACTGAAGTTTTCAAATTCAAAACTGTTTCGCTGTTTCATCCTCCCATCAAAATTTTGTTTGAAATATTCCATTTCAACCAATTAAGTAATATCCTTATTATCTACTTACTTACCGGAAAAGCAGCTGATACTGAAATGATTTCTGCACCAAACACCGTTCATACGGCAAACATCTCCCTCGTCTCGCCCTCGTTCTCGAACCAAGATGCAGTCCTACTGATCAGCCACCGCTAAACGACCCTGCTGGCTGAGCTATTGCCGCATCTTTGTAGGGAAACTCCGGCCAAGAAGCCGCTTGCGAAACCCAAACACTGACGCAAAACAAAGCTCTACTGAGAACAGCTCGCCGAGTCCAGGGAGTAAGGCTGTGCGAAGCTGGTATTTGCTAAATTTGTTGCCTGAAAATGTGCACAAGCATTAATTATTACGCTGAGAAAATCCGCTCACTACAGCCTTCGGTAGACGCAGCAAGAGGCAGGCGCTGCTTTACAGATAATATGCCGGTAGTGTTATTTAGTATAGAGAGCGTAAGATTGAAGAGCATCGGTGCAGCACAAGCTGAAAATGAATGCATCGACAGGCTGGAACTTATTCAGGTAAGATAGTCTGAGAATTGGGTACATTGATATTGTGTTCATTAAAATTGTTTGGAATTTGAGCTGCATCTCCCACAATTCGAATTGAAGTTCTTGTGATGCTGGCGCCGCTTCCCAAGTGAGCCTGTTAATGAGGCTATGCCTTCATCTGTTCAAAAGTTTCTTGGTTAACACGAATGCGAAACGTTTCATTTCTAAACTTTCTCTAAGGATTGTGCTATCTTTATTTCGGGAGAACCAAAACGACGAACGTTTTGCAAATTTTTATTCACACTGTCAACTTCGGAAATATTAAGTAATTTACGATTCTGAAGTAAGAGAATTGAAAATGAATGCAAGCTCTGTTGACAGTGCGATATTACTTTATACAATGGAGGTCCGCTGCAGCCTCGACGTTAATAAAATGATTTGATCTTACAAGGAATTTTTTTAATTCAGCTTAACCATTTTATATTTGCTCCTAAAAATATGTAAAATCTTTTTTACGAGTTCCATTTCGCGTGCCCCACGCTTTATTCCTCTTCAACTAAAACTTCATAGCAACGCGACAATGACGACGATGTTTCGCGCAAAATACGAATTCAAATACTGTGTCATTCAAGAGCAATTTCAACCATTGTCAATAGAAACAGGTGGAAGAGCAGCAGTGACCAGCTTGCAATCTTTCACATCCCGCTCTGCTTAGGGACTTCCAGAGGGGGCAGTTGAGATCAAAGGAATTGTCCGTGAAAAATAGAGACTGGACTGGGGATGGAGCATTTAATGACCATTCTTATGCTATGTACATATGAAGACAGACCAAATGCCAGCATCAGTCAATGAAACATCATTTACATGCTTTCGAATCTCCCTGCATGCAGTAATGAGGTGGCTGTGGGAAATGCTGGACATTATAACCAGAATAAGTACCCTGAGAGCTGCAATTTTAGTGTATAGGTGTTTACAAAAAGTAACTTTAACCATCGATCACCCTTTAGTTCTAAGAATCTAAAAGGTTGATGTCAGGGGAGCTGGGAGCCACGTAAAGAAACGCGGTGGTGAAATTGTTTGGTAACCAAAATTGTGTTGAAGGGGCCGTATCAGGTTGCTCTAGAGGCTCATTGCTTGGTTCACTGTGTTCTCCGTTTTTTTTTCGGACATGAACTAGCCTCGTTGTATCACGTTCGATTTGTAACTAAGATTTTCTTGAACCACGTTTCGAATAGTCACAACCTCGCCAACCAGCAGCTCCGTGGCGAGGGCCCTCATGAACTTTCCTGAGTCCATTTGTACGAGAGCTTGGACTGAATCATTGTTTTTTTTTTTGTCCTGGTTCAGTCTAAGTACAATTACGATGTCGTTTCTCGAAGGAAACTATTTCTACATCACCACTATACATAGTCTCCAATTTTTGCGAACTCTCAAGATTAATGACCGTGCATATTTCAGGAAAGAAGATATCTTGGATTCGGAGGGCTGTGCAACCAAGAAGACAGACAACATGCCTCCGGACTCCCAGGCTTTGGTTCCGCCATGCCCACTTGAAACATCAAGGGCTGTCTTAAGATGACGATTAAGATACTGTGTCGCATGCAACGTGTATTCTTCAATGCCTTTTTCTCCTGTTTATCCAGCAACACCTGCACGATGCAAAAATGGGTAGATCTTTTACAGAAGGTGTTTCCCTATTAATTTAAAGTTTTAGAGACTTGCTGTTAAAACTTTAGAGCAGGTATGAACATCAAAGTAAACCATTTGATAACAATGGAATGGTGTACCATAGAAAATTATTGAAGCAGTCCACTTATACTCTGAACCTTCAATTCGAGATTTCTAAGCGCGGACAAGAGCTGGTGAGAGCTGTCATTTACAACACAGTTGTAGCAGCGGCCGTCGTAACACGAGTATCAGGCCTAGCTAGTGCAATGTGATGACGGTCTGATGAATACTTGGTTATTTAAAATATTTGAAAAACACATTTAAGAAAATAATTTTTATCTGTAGCGGAGAAAAGGTTATACAATAAAAGCAAATTTATGTAGTCCATGCCCAAGTTTTTCAGTAACATGCGCAGGTCGGCAATTTCGCCCAGCAACAGAACAGCGACAGAAGGCAGGTTTCTTCCCAAAAATGTCTTTATGGTTCTTGAGAACATTGTGTTCCCAAAAATATGTCAGAAAAATAACAGAATGGTGAGAAATTTGCCAAAAAGGGCTTCTTGTGAACTGAAATGACTTGCCTCATTCTTCCAAAAACTTTTGGAAAAAAGGTCGAAGTTTAGCGTCAACTTTGCGAAACTTTCAAGAAAGTTTTCTGCTCTTACGAGAACAACAATGAAGCACCAGGAGAAATAATGGGTACAATTTTGTATATACCGTTTCGTTCGTAACTGTTTATTTTGTAGAAATAGCCTTTGGCAATCTGAAAACTGAATAATAAATTGTAGTTTCAGGCAAGACAGTTTGCCTTTCTCTGCACCATCGTCATCAAAAGTATGTTTGCACATAATGCTCTTGAAATTCCTAAAAGCAATTAATTTAATTCCTTCTGATGATACGCGCCATAATAGGCTTTGTGATAAACCCTAAATCACCATAACTTCCTTTAATTAGTCCAATGACCAGAATGTTCCGGTATCGTTTCATGAAATGGTTTAAATAAACCTTGAACAGATGGCACATTTATTCTCTTCGAATAATCCAAAACGTTATTTCCCAGTCTAACTTTTTGGCGGAGCATCTGCAATTATCTGTAATTATCTGCAACTGTCTGGCAGGACTCGCGAATAATTCGTGGTTAGATAATTTTACAGTAGAAGTCTACGTTCAAGCTGTAGCATAGAGGCCGCAATGGTCTTTGCATTTATTTATGAAAGGTGTGACACACTTAGATATATACATGGGTAGTTACAAGCGTATTAATATACAGTGTGTCCCACAAAAACATAAACCGACCGAGTATTTTTTTCTCCGTATCAGTAATACCAACATAAGAATACCATAAGCATTTAATTTCTAGCAAAGTTCTCGGTTCGGGTTTTTGTGGGACATACTGCATAGATTACCGATGCCCAATCGCAGGTATCGCCGCCTGATCATTAGCATGATTACTGACGGAGCGGCGATAACTTTAATATGCAGCTTTGATTTACCTCCCTATGCGAACTGCTGGCAATCCCATAATGCTAAATTTGAGTGAGAATTTTCGTCTCGATTATGACAGTTAATGAGCTCATCTATCCTAGGTCACCGAATACATGAGGTCTATTATAATTTAACTATTAAAGGAAAGAAAGGTAACGCGTTACTTTTCAACGCTCGCACGAAGTTTTTAAGTAAATTACTTTCAGAAAAGCGTCGTAGGGATCCTCGCTTGAGCTTTGTATTTACCTTGACTTTAACTTTTTCATTTTGCTTTTGAGCAAAATTCAAACTCAATAACTTATCATCTCTCAAATCTCCCTTGTGAAAATAATTAACAGTTTTGATTATGCGGGCTAAGCTGTCATATCTTCTGTTGTACATAATGTTTCATTGCTTGTATCTGTTCTTTTGCAGCGTTAAGATGAACTAATACAGAAATTATTCTCCCAGTTGCTCCAAACATGACGCAATAAACTTACAAAACATGTCATACTGTATTTTTTTGGCACTCTGTCACAAAATTTAAAATTGGGACTCGCTACGAGCTCAAAAGCCGACTGAGCACTTTTTGTTATAGACTATCAATGTATTTGAAGTTCAGCTAGCAGATTGTTTCAATCGGTGAGTCAATTGAGTTTCAATAAATCTGATCGTAGCTATTTTTTCCAACGTATATTGTATTTTTCTAAATTCTCAATTTGAGTGTTTTCGTGGAAAAAAAACACTGGTCCATCTCCCAATTAATAACACTTTCTGTGTACAGCTTTTAAAATTATATTACCCTCTGAAGTGCGTAGTAGTGAATTGCATAAATGAGCCCCAATCACTGGTATAAATTACATCAGTAACTATGGAAGTATACAAAGTATGCGAAAGCTGGATAGTGTACTAGGAGAGCATCACATGCAGTACTGTAGTGAGGTAAATAAACGACGAAAGATACCCTGAGCTCGCTCACCTCACACTTTCAAAGACACCGCAATTTTGCACCACAACAGCACAACCTCCGTATCCGGAGACTTCCTTCGCCACAATTTAATTTTGTTCCAATTTCCCGTTCAATTTACCGCAATCTGCTGCAAGTTGGGCAAATTTCTTCAACCAATTCCGCCTGGCCGCTGGAAAATCGTCGGCTCCTTCAGCAACGTCGGACATGATGAACTCAAAACGTAGGAATTTTAAATTAATAAGCAAAGTGGCCGGCCTTCTCGTACGATCATCGTAGGAAACCAACTTTAACTTTCGAGTCGTTTCTCCGAAAATTGTCGTCGAGTTAGCCGTTGAGCTCCAATTTCCGAGGGTGAATTATAATTCGCTCTAGGAGAGAAGTGCTGTGAAATGATTACTGCGCAGCACTTTTTTTCTCCCGACCACCTTTCCGGGAAATTCAAAATAGTGTAACCTGAAACGCCCAATTCATTACGCTTTCTGAGTACAGCTTTCCACATTATGTCACGCTCTGTAATGCGTAGTAGTGAATAATACAAATGATCCTGAATTACTGGTATAATTTCTTTAAAGCCCGCACCTGCCACCAAATCGTTAAAAACGCAATTTTATAACTTTAAAAAATGAAAAATAAATTTATTGTAGAAATTAATAACAAGGATCTGGCAACAGGATCTGGTATCAATTCCATCCGTAGTGAAAGAAGTATATAAAATATGCCAGGGCTGGGCAGCATGCTAGGAGACTATTACATCTCTACTGTATTGAGGTAAATAAACGACAAAAAATTGTCTGACCTTGCTAGCCTCCCACTTGTAATGCGAAAAATGTACCCGCGTAAATAACCTTGATTTTAATCGCAACGATCTGGACAAATTCCAAAGACATTGGCTTAGACTGGCGTAAGAGCAGCAGAGGTGGGAAGATCGAGTTAAGGCCTACATCCCACAACGGACTTTTCATGGTGGAGAGAGAGAGAGGGAGAGAGGAATAGCCTTTAAATATGGTGTCCGTTGCCGTAAACAACTAATTAACTGCGACAGCGGTAGAGGGCAAAGTTGTTTTGCGTCAACCATTTTTTGTCGATCTGAGCCAGTGACTCACGTCTGGCTGCTGCACATTCTTTACAAACAAATACGTTTTGAAAATAACTTCTCTTATATACCTAAAATCATTTATAACATGCATAAATTATTGTCTTCGTTCTTTAGCAGGAGTAGCACACCCTGGAGTAAGATCAAAATACTATCGAAGAAAGGTCGTCGTCATGCCATTTTCGACGCAATAGAATCTGGTGGGTCCATTATCTAAAATCTTTTTCATTTGGACAATGGTACTTCAGTTATGTTTTGATGTGTGTGCGTTACGTTACAATTAATTTCATACTATGTTACAGTATGCCCAAGGTTAATCCCCAGTTCATCTAAAAATATCTCATTTTATGATTTTCATACCTCTGTTCTAATTAAACAATTTTGATTAGCGTGACGTGATGGTTTGCTAGTTAACTTAGAAATATCTAACGTAAATATCTTGCACTTATAATCACGACAAACAAAAACTTTATTCAGTCACTTAAGAAGTTTTTACATTAAAAAATAAAAAATGCATAGTATATGAAGTGCTGTGGTTGCAACACATGCCTGGGATCACCCCAATAAAGTGTTGCGGTTGCCACACATGCCTGGGATCACCCCAATAAAGTGCTGCGGTTGCCACACATGCCTGGGATCACCCCAATAAAGCGCTGTGGTTGCAAAATTTCCCGGAGCTTTTGCATGGAATTCTTAAAGAAGATTCCGGTATTCCACGCTGTGATTCCTGCGTTGTACGCAACTCATCAAGTCAGCGTTCGGTGAGCGGTGTCTACGTGTTTATTTACCGTTCTGACCAGTCTAGTCACTGACTTCTTTTATGGTACGTGTATTGCTTCTGAATGAAGAGCAACATCATAATTAATTCGCTCACTGAACCTTGTTGTCACAGTACAGTCCCTGAGACAATCACCGCTCGTGGTAATAATAATAAATATAAAAATCTCCCTAAACTAAGTCACGAAACTAATAAAAAACTCGCAAACCTAAATCACGAATGGCTAAACGAACATTCGCTCTCGACCTCGCCGCCGACACTTCATCTCTCCGGCTACGTCTGAATTATCAGGTCATGTATTTTGCTTAATTGCTGCCATTCGTTCAATGCCAAGCTCAGGTCAGAATTAATTCGGAATACGGAGGGAAAACATGAGCTACATAGCTGTCTAGTGAGTGTATTTTTTCTGTATACAAATGTCCTTGAGAAATCGTTGTATTAGGAGTGCATGTTCGTGCCTACCATCAAGTATGTTAATGTCCAGCTTTCACTAAGCTTTCAAAAAGCAATACTACGAACACAAATGAAAACGGAAATAATAAAATAGAATTAGTCTCAGCAAAAAAATATATCGCCTTCAAATAATTATCTTACGTGATTTTAAATTATGAGAATAAGGTTATGTTTGCTAAATTGCTCTATTGGCAACTCACGTGAAGTGATGGAAGCCTATACGACAGTGAGGCCGAAGTCTGGACAGATACGTATATATTTCGCCGCTATCATAGCCTTTATAACGTTTCCTACGATTTGCATGACTCGCTGAATTGGCACAATTCGGAAAATAAGGCCATAGGTGAATTACAGAACTGGTGGCTGTTTCCAATCCCATAAGCAGAAACTTTCAGAATTCTCCTGCCGAGTGCAACGGAAATTGCAAAAAATATGATCAAATTTATTTTTCACAAAATTGCTGGTTTTTATCAGCACGATGAGGGTGAAATGAGAGTATAACCTTTCGATTTTAGGGTCTACGGAAAACATGGTAAACGCGATACCTACGAATTTATTTGACCACCTTTGGAAATTCCACACGCTTTTGAGAATTCTAATTGATCTGTAAACAAACTCAGTATAGCCAGGCTCGCAATATTCCATTAATTTCCGCGTAAAGTATAGAACGAACGCGTTTTCAACCAGTGGTCCTATTGCCGACTTGACACCTCCCAAATTGCGACAAAGTCCACTAAACAAGTCACAAGCAGAGAGTGGAAACTGATCAACCTGTAGCGATGACGTATTTTTTCTCGGAGTTTTTTAAAAGAGAGCTTGGTGAGTCAACGGTGGGGGAAAAGCTCTATCGTGAAGGAGGATGATGTTCTTTCCGTACTTTGTATATTTTGTCTACAACAGCCTTCAAACGGCGAATTGTATCACAGAACAGTTTAGTAATGACCGATGCCATTCTTTTCGTTCTTTTTTTCTCGACGGCAGCCTTCAGACGATAAACTTTATCTGAAAACAGTTCTATTACATAGCTCTTGATGAATGTCTGAGAATTCTTGATGGACAAATCATTTAAAATTGAGCCAAATTACATGCGTGATATTCTTCAGAAGATGTTCTATTTTTGGCTGATTGATAAGCTGCATTGTCCCTCGACCGATCGTCGTCCGGCGACGTCGTAAGTATATGTACATTGAAAAGCGTCCAGTTTTACAGTTAACAAATCTATCCAAAAATGATACCTTCAACTGTTGTGGACACGAAGATTCAAATAGCACATACACATTCGAAGATTTTTCTCGCGGGACCCACTTCCCATTAAAGTATCTTTCCACCTATTAACTAGGGATAAACGTAAGAAGTGTTGTTGATTTTTTTCGTTCCAGTGCACTCATTCATTTTTACTTGATTTTCACGTGAGTATCGAACGATGGGCGACGCCTTTCTTACACTGTCGAAACTTAAATGTGAACAAATCATGCCAACTTCTGAAAGAAACAAGAAAATGTGTTTACTCACGATGAAAAATTCAATAAAATTAGCACATAACCTCTAGCTTAAAACTACATAAAAAGAATTCAAAATTAAAGTCTCATTCCGAGCCCATTCATATTTTTTTCTTGAAAATACTCACCAGTTTTATTCTAGTTGTCGTTGTGTCCTTGAGTCTCGTATATCTCATACGTACAGTGTAAAAATCCTGCAAATACATAGGCTCTCTGTGGCCGGCAGGACGTTTTGGAAAGCGAGGAAAAAGATCTGACTGTTCATTTGGTCACTGAGAGCACAAATTAAATATATGTTCATACATGGATGTCCCTCCTTATAAATGCCGTAGCTGTCTCACCAATTCTGTTCATAGAGGCAAGCAGTTTTCCGTTACTTTCTTCACATAGAAAACCATTATCATTTTTAGGAGCAGAGCACATACTGGTGAAAATTATGGCTGCTAGCTAAGTCTGTCTCGCCATAATCTATTGCTCTCTCCAGTAGCCATAAAAGCTAAAATATTACCTTATTACGTCGGTAATGCATGCAAATCCCAACCCCTTTAAATTGTTTCTGTATTTGCTGAGAGGGAAAGGAGGAAGCTCCAGAGACTGGGACATGATTACAAGATGAGAGTTCCCTTATGCCCTCTGCAGCGCAAAGTCTGTTGGTGTCATTGAGTTCTCTGGCCAAACAAAGATGAGACGGAGGTGACTGAATCGGAGATGGACGTCTGAAATTTTGAACATTTTGCCTCCGAAGTGGGTCGTATATGGTACACGCGATCATCTAATCTAACCTAAAGTAAACAAAGCACTATCATGTATGAATACAAATTTTAAAATTTTGCTCAAATTTGTGTTCATCAATCGAATAAGCTAGTTCTGATTAGCAAGAAAATTAATAGAGTGACCAAATGTGTGAGACCAAAATCCTTCATTTTTAAATTCACAGTAGAGATATTTGTCAGCATCTAATTTTACCTGTGTGGAGAATCGTTGTCAAGTGTTAATTATTGGGGAAAATATTCTTTCTTGATGAATATCTATAATTAACAAAATAGATGAATGATTAATCAGGATGCGTGAGGTACTCGAGGGAGCGATTAGTTCATAGCTAAGTGATTCTACAACTTGAATAGTAAGTGGTTTTGTTGGTTGTTTTGCTAAGTGTCTCCATCGCCTTATCAGTAATGCATGAGAGAATATTATCAGAAGCCGTCCCGATATGCGGTAGTATTGTAGATAGGACACTGTATATCGTATCGCGAATGACTGTAATCTAAAAGAAATTAAGTATTTTACTTGATAGAATGCGATACGACATTATTCAGTAAAATTAGTTTGGTGGTGAATAGTCAATTGCTAAGGAAACGGTTAAGAACATTTATGATCATTGGCACACATCGCTGGGAAAATACCTTTCATTTTATGTGTAAACATAGCAAGTCCCATCTAATTGGGCGAGTGGCTCTATTAGTAGGATTATAAGGATTAAGGTCCCCAATACATCGAAAATTACTTCAAATCTCGCGTGGAATAATGCAATTTTCTGTATCACTGCTACGGACTGTCTTCTAGCTCTTGCACAGTTTTGCTGATTAGGCATCTGGACCCAGGGATTCTCTGCGATTTGATTCCTTGAATGAGTGAGCAAGTAGTTTTAGATACGAAATAACGAGCTAATACAAAAACTTGGGATATAATCATACAGTATAGTTTTCCATCTTTTACAATGTATTAGTTATGTGGATTTACACAAAGCGGGCTTAAACGAATACTTTATTAAAAAAATGTATAACTCAAAAAGTCATATTCACGACTGCATTAAATCTACACAATATGGCATTGAGCCAGAAAGAATGTCATGTTAACGAGCCTTTATAACCCATAAAGTCATATTCCCATGTGTATCCTATATACCACATATGGCATCCTTCCTGGCTCACCTTGTGGCTTATGGAGCGGAGCCATTCAAAGAATCATAAATACGTTCCATATTCATGTTTTTTAGATCTCATTCAGCTACCGCTTAGCAGAGATGAAGCTCTTCACCTCTGTTTTTGAGTGTACATATCAACATGGAACCTCCTATGCCCAATTTAAGGACTTGGAGTGAATGTTCAATCACCAAATAATTCTACTTGTTCCTTAATTAATAACATCGTCCGTTACGCAGTCAGACCAGAATCGTAACCTGGATAAATATTTGTTTTTTGGAGGATTTGGAGATCGAGTGCTGGTAACATATTGCATAGGTTGAATAGTTACACGATATGCTATTCTGATTAGACCCAAGCAAAACCTAAGCTCGTTAGTTACAGAAAATATCAGTCATTTTCACGATCGATATAGAAAGTCACTTGACTAGTGTACCATAACAGACACCTGATGTTCTATAGTGATACCTTTGTTCACTCTCCAGATTATTGGTCGATACTGTTTTGAAGACAATGCCTGAATAGCTGAATCGTAGCAGAGACTGAATATCTGTAATGCCTATTGCTTCTCTGACACTAATGGTATGCTGTGACCAACCTCTTTTATTCAGTTGGGTTTCCGCTAAAAAAATTGCATCTCTTAGTAGCTTGAAAATTTGTTTTTTTCCAATTCTGGTGAGGTCATTTTCCCGAGCACAGCCTCTGCAAAGAAAAAAAAATCCAGGAAACTTGTAGAAAAACAGATTATGACGTAAATATTGTGTCCTCAAATACCCACTGTACCCTGTATAATTCAGGGTTGTTCGTACGAGCAAAGAATCAAGGTCAAAATATGAAAGTGTGATGGACTAATTGAGAACGGTTATGAAACCTTGCGAATTAACCTAAGATTTGAACAACAAACTTTATCTTAACTGGTAGGAGAAATAATGGTTTTGCTTTTAAAACTGTTACCAACTTTATTTCATCTTCTAAAGAATCGATGGTGTTGGCCATCCATACGTGGGGAAGCAAACGAAAAACATTCGTACATTTACGAAAATCACATCTCAAATTTAAGATCTCTTTGCAATGTTTCTACGTAAGTTACACTCGCTGCTTAAGTAACCAGATCATTTTGAGGATAGTAATTCGTAATCATGTGTTGAGACCTACACTCTACGAACTTCTATGGGAAATACGGAGGCAATGAGAAAACCAATTCATTTGAGACGTGACACTGATCGATGGTCCTTGAGACTCACTTCCAAATCTAAACATGCACTAATGAACGAAAATTCCAATATGTTTACAGTCAAGGCACTATTTCATGAAAGGCTAAGCCTACATAGACTACTGCCAAGTCTACATAGATGCACTTGTTGTACGTATTGAGAAAGGAAATGTTTCCCCAGCCTTATTCTTCAAGCGGTGTCGTCAGCGATTGAGAAACAGTCTAGACGCGAGTGTGTTCTCTATACTCGAGTACTATTTTCTCTTACTTTTTTCACTGTTCAAATGTTAACGGCGAGTGTGCCGTGAACGGTAGGTCAACTAATTGAGCTATTTCGAGACAGTATCGCTGACGGTTGGTGAGCTATGCATGTGCATCATTCGTACTGCTCTATGAGTAATTTACCCACAGCATTTTTGATGCGTAATGAACGAAGCTCGTGTATGGCTAACGCTCGATCAGCCATCCATGCTCATTGCCATATAAGTCCGTCAAAGAGTGATCGTTGTCACCAAGAACCTAGAAATAGTGCTGTGACTTCACGTTGTTGCTGCTACAGACTGTCGCAGATCCCAGTCCAGACCAGCAAACGGAACCCCAAAGCACAACTCATTTGTGTACATGCGCGATGGGGGACAACGGGGATACAGGTAGCCAACTTTTTTTTTGTGTCTGTGCGTTAACGTTTTCTACATGCTTCACACGAGGCGCCATGCCGGCGATGATGCCCTTGGGCACAACGTGGCTCCCTATCTGCTATTCTACTTCTGCCTGACGGTCAGAAAACGACTTGCCTATCAGTGCCTTGGCGGGTGTGAGTGAAGGCCGATCCGTGACTCTCTCTTTCCTGTATCACACGTGAAATTTCACGTGACAAGTAACATTCAAAGCAACACGTGATCATGTAAACTATGGTGACGTGCGGGGGATTTGATGACGCACGTAGAACAGCTCGGACAAGACACTGGCACGTGCAAAAATGCTGTGATTTAAAACTGCCGTCGATACAGCATCAGATGTTGATTGTGAAGTGTACGCGCGATCGAGTAGACAGCAATTTTGCGTCCTCACCGCGTTCCTTTTCCCAGTACGTGTTTGTTTTCTGAGATGCATGTTTACCACTCCCTACTCATTAAAAATCATTTTTAACTGCGCATCGGCTGGTATACATGTATTTTCGATGTAAACACGCACGAATTGTGTGGTACGAGCACTGTAATTATAACTGAAAATATTATGAATGCTCGCATGTTCGGACTGCTGGAAAACTTGCGTCGTTGACGTGTGTATTTTTATTGTTAATATCCCATTTCATAAATAATTGACATTTTTGAACACACCAACGCATTGGCACATGCCGAATGAAATCAAAATGGACAAATTTGGCACTTCAATTACTTTAATCTAACTACTCATATTGCCAAATTTGGCATTAGACATTGCTACAGGATCTCGTCTCAAACAAGAAACGAATGAGTGCTTAGTTGTGTAAATACATAATAATTAATGCGTAATGGAAGTACGTAGTAAGCAATAGATCATGTGAGTACTTAATAAGTAATACGCAATGTGCGTAGTAAGTAATACACTATGTCAGTACGTAATAAGTAATACACTATATGAGTATGTAATAAGTAATATGCTGAGAAAGTACGTAATAAGCAATACGCAGTGTAAGAACGTGATAATTAATACGCAGTGTAGGTACGGGATAAGTAATACGCTGTTTAAATGCGTAAATATGTAATACGCTGTGTAAATACGTAGCAACACGCAACGTAAATACGTGATAATTACTACGCTGTGTAAATAGAAAACGTCAGTGAAGAGGTGTGCGTGTGGTTTGAATAAAATGTAGACGTTGTGAAGAATTATTCCTGCTGCTTAGCGACGCAGCTGCGATCTGTGCCCTAATTCCGACTGATATCTTCGGCCTCCACTGCTAGCATTATGGTTTTATTTTTCATTTTATTCCTATCGATCCATTAAGTCTTTCTCACGGGCATTATATTGTTCATGGATCAATTTTAGCTCCACAAGTGTCATAGATATCAGCCCTCCAAAGCTCTTTGGCTTCTCTTTGTATTCACAGCATTGTGTGAAGCCACGGAAATTTCACCCATAGCACGCTGCCATTTAATAGTCGAGTTTCCGATAACATATCGAAATGCATCAACATTTCGGATATCACCCGTGAAATTGCGACTTGAAACTAAACTCATCCATCGAATTTGGGTCCATCTCATAAAAATGAATATGTATCGGAAAACTGTGTTCCAAATGCTGTAAAATTTTACAGCCCATTACCGAGAGCAGTTTTCGTGCTAACGACATGAGCATCATTAGAGATTACTGCTCCAGACGAGGGTTCTGGGAACTTACATGTTTGTACAGGGGTGCACTTCCCTTTCGGGCAGTAATGTAGTCCCTAAACGTATTTTTATATTGCCCCTGCATGGATCCAGCCGTATGACAACGCTTCCCTAATAGCAACACTACGAACTTTGCAAAAATATTTGTAATTCATTGACTTTGCATCAATGGAGAAACGAGATTAGCAGGGGTAATATTAGGGCACACAGGCGTGAAACGTTTGTTTGTTTTGATTGAAGGATCTCCAATACGGTTCTAATTTCTAGACGATGTAGAATTCATACTTAGTGACATCACTGGAAGGATCAAATGTCGAGGGACCTATGTGTATTTATCACATGACATTTCTTGAATCTGATTTCGACATCTTGACACGTGCCCTAAGTATGAATGCTTCTAGTTAAGGTGTTCCACAACGCGTTCTAAATTTGAATTAGGCGATTTTTTCGTGTTTTGAAGATAGCCACATTTCTACTCACTTTCACTGCACTTGGATTAATGTCATCTAGTTATTTTAATCGTTCAATTTGGAGGGTTTTCTGTTAATGCGAATGGAATGAGTATTAGTACACAGGTAAACTATTACCCAACTATCACAACTATTACCCAATTACAACTATTGGGACTATTACAACCAGTACACAACTATACCTATGAGTATTAGCACTAAGGCCAACTATTACCCAACAGTAGTTGATTTGCACACTCGCGACCCAATGCGTATGGAACAGGTTAAGGGAACAGGTTAAGGGAAAAGGTTAAGGGAACAGGTTAAGGGGACAGCTTAAGGGAACAGGTTAAGGGAACAGGTTAAGGGAACAGGTTAAGGGAACATGTTAAGGGAACAGGTTAAGGGAGCAAATTACAGGAACAGGTTAAGGGAGCAAATTACGGGAACAGGTTAAGGGAACAGGTTAAGGGAACCGTGAAGAATTCAGTTTTCTTATCAGACATGGCAGGTAGGACACCATGATAGTCCCCGGCCCGGTAGCCCCTGTTGCCATGAGGCTCACCAGCGGCTGTACTCGTCACGGACGTCAACACGCCATTGCGCTGCTCCAGACCACCGGGCGCCCTTGTGGAAATCAGTAGGACATGCGCGTTGCATCAGGTTGTTTGGTAGCTAAATAAATTAATAGCTAAAGAAATAATCCGTAGCTAAATAAATTAGTAGCTAAAGTAATATTCCGTAGCTAAATAAATTAGTAGCTAAATAAATATTCGGTAGCTAAATAAATTAGTAGCTAAATAAATATTCGGTGGCTAAATAAATTAGTAGCTAAAGAAGTATTCGGCAGTTAAATAAATTAGTAGCTAAAGAAATATTCGGTAGTTAAATAAATTAATAGCTAAAGAAATATTCGGTAGCTAAATCAATCAGTAGCTAAATAAATGTTCGGTAGCTAAATCAATCAGTAGCGAAATAAATCAGTAGCTAAATAAATAGCTGGTAGCTAAATAAATAGTAATTAGCTAAATAAATAGAAAATATGACGTCGGATACAGATCGCATATCTGATGATAAAATATCGCTTCAAATACTCTGAATAATTATTAATGAACCATTGATCAGTAGCTATAATTAAGCTCGTACATACGCGATCTGAAAATTTACAGTAATTAAATTTTCCTCAAAAAATTGCACTGCGATTGTCATTAATAAATGTGTTTTTGGTTTCAAGCGCTTTTGAAGTTATCAAAAGAATTATTCACGTTGATCAATTGAAATCTCTTCGGATAATTTAATAACAACCACCTCGCTCTTGACATTTGGCGCACGCCCACAATGCCAAGAAGGAAATAACAAGAGAAATAGTGTTTAACACGCTGTGGAAATAGGTCCATGCAGAAAATTTACACAATGCCTTCAAATAGGCCTAAAATAAATCCAATATAAACATTAAGCGATGTCTGTGTTCAATGAAGGAAGTGCAATCGCCTTAAAAATAGGATAATTTAGATAAAGAGAGGTGAAAATAATAAATGTACCATAAATCATTATGGTTCGTGCCTATCATATGCACTGTATTACTCAATAACATAAATTCCTTTAAAAGGTAAAGATTAGGAACTACCTGTAAGAACAGGAATTGGAAATTTGGAGTTAAATAGAAGATTTACGGAGGAGATCTGATAATATGAAAGAATAAGATAAGTGACCATTTTCGATAATGAAACTGCGTATTATCGTAGAAAAACAATAAAAAAACTGAATCGCGTAATAAAAATATTGAATGAAATCAACAATCGTTATGTAAATTAAAATAAGCAATCAGCTCTAATTTGAAATTGAGCTTGAAGGATATCGTTGAAATCCAAAACTGGTAATTTAGATAAAATTTGTGGAACTTGGTTCATAATTCGATGGTTGGAACACATACTTGAAATCCTACTCCTTTTGAGTGTAGATTCCTTAGCTCTCAATGGATACTCGCTTTTTAATTTCACCTGCAATGCATGTAGCACAAAAAAAATCGAGCAAAAATATCGCAAGAAGTACGTATTATTTCCTTGATTAGATGAGCTATGAAAATCACCAAACTAGATAATTCTTGCTGTTCAATTCTTATGTTGGATAATGAGCTCCTACATATTTTCTCAATGAAAATGAATCCAGCCATCGTAACACTTACATACTCGTAATTAAACAATTTTGTAGCTTTGCACGACTTAACCTTGATTAATTTCCCAGAGGATGTTCTGCAATTCTCCTTGAAAGTGCAACCTGGGAATTCAACATCGCAGTAAATGTCAATAATCTTCACAGTCCATATTTCTGAGGCATGCTGCGACAACCTTTGACGATTTAAAAATCTCTGTGATTTCTCGTTGCTAAAACTACCTCCAGTTCGTAAGCCTCTCGGTTTGGAGCAGGCTTGAGAAGACCTCATCAGCGCCGCGTCTAAAACTCACCGGACCACTAATTTTACCCTATACTACTTTCTGCCAAGTTCATAACTTCGGTACTCGGTACCAGTTGGTCCAATCACCGTAACACATGACACCGAAGGCTTGCTCACCGGACCAATCAAAGAAGGCTTGCTCGTGGTCCCTGCTACGTCCTCTGCATCAAAGCATTTCCTGAACTAAAATGCACACTCCTGGGTCGCATGAGGTATAATATTGTAATATAAAAACTCGTCTTCCTTTCATTGCTCAATTGGAACACATGACGCGAAGAAAATGCATCGTGAGACAAGTGTAAACTCAATTTGTTTTATTTCATTGTAGGCCACGTATGTAGAATGCATGAAATCTAAGGCTAATTATGGCCATAAAATAGTTGAAAAATTGACAATGCGGATACCTGTATTATGAGCACGTGTTTATTTTTACGTTACAGTGATAGGCTTCTTGCAGCACGAAGAACTTAGTGAAAACTGGGTACGGAGAACTGATTGAAAACTGAAAACTGGGTACGGAGAACTGATTGAAAACTGAAAACTGATTACGGAGAACTGATTGAAAACTGAAAACTGATTACGGAGAACTGTTTGAAAACTGAAAACTGGGTTCGGAGAACTGATGGAAAACTGAAAAGTGGGCACGGAGAACTGATTGACACTGAAAACTAAGAACGGTGAACTGATTACTCCGGGCCCATATTTGCGTTGACCTGGCAGCGACAGGCTGCCGTACGGAGAACTGATCGCCAAAATCCCAGCTTTGTCTCATTCGCTACATTAGTCTATATATATCGAGCTTAAAAGTCCGAAGACGAAAACAACGCATACTTCATCCACGGATGAAAATTCCTTAATTGGGTGGCGGTTTTTCCTAATTAAGAGCATAGACCACCTACGTCGCGCACGTATATGTATGTTCCTACATGTTATTGCAGTTCGTTTTAACGCACGAGTGAGACTTCAAATGAGAAAAGCGATGCGTAATTTTCCGTGTGGATCAAAACGTTTAGTTGGGAGAATTATGCAAAATAAAATTTGCGAAAAATTTTAATTAATTAAGGATTCCTGGTCTGGAACTCAACCAAGACCGTTCATAATTCCGGCTGCTGCTGAAAATAGTTTAACCTGAATCCCACGTTTGAAGATCCAGCCTCAATTTTCATTCTATTGAGAACGTGTATGTTGTTTGGCGACTGGCAAGAAATGTTGAGAAATTTATACTTCCCTTGCGTCAAACAACAACATGTCAAAAACGCTGGACGGAAGAAAACGTCGTTCACGTAAAAATCCCTTCGAGTTCATTCCTCGAGGACTTTTTTAGGAACCGAAATAGTGAGGAATTTGCCAGCCGAGTAGAAAAGACTACGGCTTCCATATCAGCTACGCGACAAGGACATGGTATCTCAGGGCAAACTGAACGTAAATATCTGAACCTAAATATCAGTGAGAAGCATTGACTTCAGACTTGAATGGAGCTTTATTAATTTTGATGCAATTTTCGTGCGGATCATGTCACTCGTAAGTAAGAGGGATTATATGGTAACACCAAAAGACAATATCATTGCGTACTGGAACACAGGAATCATGGCCATTTAAACGTGAATTACTCCATTTGGAAGCATTTAGAAGATAAAATCACATCGTACTTGTATTATTTTGTCTTATCAATAAGTAGGTTCAGAAATTAGAGTAGTTCTTTCTTCGATCACATAAATTATGCAACTCGTTTGTTTTTACACGTGGAGCCTTAAATGAACTTGCACATTCATTTTAGAGTTAGACTGAATTTTACACAGTTTTTCACGGAGGATTTTGTTCATAGCTCGTGAACATTGTGTGAACATAGCTTGTGTGATGCTCGGGCACGCAAAGAATGTAGCGCTAAAATTACTCCTTCTGTTTCTACAGGATTAAAATTTTGCTACTAGTAGTTGTATGCTCGTGTACGGTGGAAGAAATGTCTCCAAACAAAAAAAGAAGCACTAAACCTACTTATTCTGTTTGTGTAGGATTACAATTTTTCTACTAGTTGTTATATGTACGTGAGTGTACATCGTGTACGTTGGAAGTTTTTAACAATGTGTCTTGTGAGTCCAACTATCGTGGAACCCGAGTTGGATTGATGTGTTACGAAGCGTCTTTGCCCGAGCGGCGTTTCCCAACTTCCTAAATGAAAGCAGAAAATTTGTAGGAAATGGGTTATAAGAAAATTCTGAGCGAATTTTTTATAGTTTCGTTCTAAAATGATAAGCTAAATCAAAAATCGCTCGGTAAGTGAAGAAAAATGAAAAAAAATCCTATTTAAACTCATATTTCTTCGATGTAATTCTCGTAAGTCTTTGGTGTATACTTCTGGTCTCATGAAGTTGAAAATGGAAGCTGCCAAGCATTGTTTTTTACATTTTAACAATAGTAATGTGGAACATGAAAAGATGAAATACTTAAAGTCATACTCGTGGTCAACCACTTCAAGCATAGAAAGTTCGTTTTAAATAAAAAAGCACCCATTTTACAAAGGTAAGATCCTATAATTTGCATAATTCGTCAAACTTTCCTTAAAACCGTCAGTGATACAGAAGTTTCGGTATTTTATTTTATTTTACATTACATTGACGCTGCTTCCGAATAAGATAGGTATAACCAGAGGTTTTATTGTCGATCATTTAAAGTTAATGAGAGATTTTGACGCCAGCTGGGGAAGTCTGCTTGGTATTAATCTGTTACCTTTTATAACATCGATCATTTATAGTTAATGACCGACCTTGCTTGGTATTAATTTGTTGCCTTTTATAACATCGATCATTCATAGATAATGATAGAACTTGGTATTCATTTGCATAAACTTTATCTTCCTCCGAAGTCCTGGACAACCTCGAATCATCAGTCTATGTAGAATGTCTGAAAGTCTCCAAACGCTGAAGCTTGACTAATGCCAGGTCTTGAGTTGACTTTTATAACCGTCCCCTCGCCACGATCGTGTTACACGGTCACAATTACGCGTAATCTCCCCCCGTTGAAGAGCTCGAATGCACTCCAAGTGCGTTACATTACAAGTGCGTCAATTTACGTATTAGGTGAACGGTTCTTATGAGGACGCTATATATAAGACTTAAATTACATGAGAAGACTTTTGAATTTTTTATTCCCTACTCGTATCGCTGGAGCTCGTTTCAGAGATATGAATATTCCAGTGTAACTGAGTACGAAATAAATTGTCTCGTGACTTTCTGAGTGAACTTTATTAGTTTAATGATCGAGTCCGTCGAGCCGTTAGTTATTTTTACAAACCGAAAAAAAACTTCGTAAAGCACCGTTGTTAATATGATTCAATTATAGTTTATATTTTTACTTTTGTTTAGTACATGCAGCAGGAAGAAAATTTATGGCTATTTTTCTTGGATAATGTGCTGTTGGTTTTCCCACTGTTTTTCCAAAATCTTCACCTACTGGAGGTATTTGACGTCTTAGGAAATGCCTTCACAATAACGGGAACCGTATTCTGGCACGTAAAATCTAAATCCCACTGAAAACATTCGATATGTCACATGCAGTTCGGCCGCACTGAAAATCTCTGATGAAGTTCCTTTTGAAATTTTCCAAAAGCTTTCATTTCACTTCTGCAGAAGTGTATTCAATCAACGTACGCATGGAACAGGATGAATTTATTCCCTAGGACGGCTTCATGAGTGTTTAGAAGATTTTTCTACCTATGATCTTATGTTTTTCCGAGATCTCTGACCTCTTACATGCCTAAAGATAACCTACAGTAAGCGTGAGGGGTAGCAGTCACACATGACTTGCTTAGTAATACGTGCAAGATCCACGTTCACATCTTTTTTATTTGTGAGACCATATCCAGTCGCAGCACCAGGGGAGAATATGCGGCATGTAACGAGTGCATCATTTACAGGAGAAGAAGCGCCGAGCGCAAGGGGCTCTACGCAGTTAATTAACGGAAAACTGAGACTGGTGAGAGCGTCGATACACTGCATTGGGAGCGATCTCGGCTTATAACATTGGACATTAGCAGGAGTAGTTGTGTTTTTCAACTGTCTTGTACATTTTTCAACTGTTTTGAGGCTGTTTCAATGATATTGAGTCTTTATCAAGGAGTTTGAGTCTTTTACGACTGTCTTGTGCCTTTTTCAACGGTTTTGAGCCTTTTCAACTGTCTTGTACATTTTTCAACAGTTTTGAGCCTTTTTTCAGCGGTCTTATGCTTTTTCAACTGTCCTGTACATTTTCAACTGTTTTGAATCTGTTTCAGTGCTATTGGTTTTTTTTCAAGGGTTTTGAGTCTTTTTCGACGGTCTTGAGCCGTGTGCCAATTGATGCTCGCTGGCCACTCTTTGATGCTCGCTTGCCACTCTTTGATGCTCGCTTGCCACTCTTTGATGCTCGCTGGCCACTCTTTGATGCTCGCTGGCCACTCTTTGATGCTCGCTGGCCACTCATTGATGCTCGCTGGCCACTATTTGATGCTCGCTGGCCACTCTTTGATGCTCGCTGGCCAGTCTTTGATGCTCGCTGGCCAATCACTGATACGCGGATTACTGCAAAACCCCATCCATCATATTCTTTAAAATTAACTTTAAACACACCCTTTAAACATCCGTGTGCTAGGGGTTTAATCAGGGGATTTGATCCTATAAACTCTGCCCAGAGAATTAAAAAAACCATTGCATCCGCACGGATATGGCTTAGGTTTGGTTAAAGTACAGGGGTAAATAAGGTGCGCTCGCAACACTGGACATGCCGACAAGAAAACGTGTCTGTACGCTTATATTTGAAGTTGAAGTTTTTTGAAGCTGAATTCAGTTGAAGTTACTTGAGTTGAAGTTGAATTTGATCTTGACGTCGAAATTGAAGTCTATTCAAAGCTAGACTGTATGTGTAGAGAATGGGGAATTTATCCATAAAGAGTGTTTCTAAACAGGTATGAAAAATCCTGGCGGGACAATTTGAAGAGACCATTTCTTACCCACTTGTCGCGAAAATTGGGCCAAAAAATACTTGGCTTTAATGAAACGATAAATATTACGCCAAAGATAAATATCTTACTAAAATTAAAATCAGCACAAATCAGGCGAACCCTGAAGATCCTTACATGCCCGATAAAGACCGCCAACTCTTGAGGATTCCGTCACAATTTTAGCGGCGTAAAGTTGCATGGTCTGAGAGACACATCTACCTGGGAGCCGCAACAGGTGCTGCATGGGGCGGTTAGTGACAGCGGTACAGCGGCCGGCGCAGGTGTGAAGTGAAAACTGGAATTAGGGTTAGTTTTTGGAGGTCAATTTCGAAGGAGAGAGGGAATAGGAGTCAATCTATCAGGATATAGGAAAGTTGGTAGTTGCTGGGGCTATGGGTGCTGTAATAAATTAAATGCTTTCTTACATTTAAGAATTTAACTTGAGAAATAATTTTCTCTCGGGATTTTCTGCACATTGAAACAGTATGTTAAGAATATAGAAGAATAAGGGATAAAGAAGAAGTAGCGAAGAAGGTATGACATTTGAATGAAGAAAAGAGGGCACGAAGACAAGAATCCCGAAGCGGAGGTAACCTAACAGTGCCTCCCTAGGACGCCAATCCTCAAAGCGTACGCGAGGTAAAACTAATTGACCTAACCCTAATGCCTGTCCTGTGCCCTCTGAGAGGGACTAGTAACGTATTTATCAGGTTAATTCGGCTAGAAAATTGAATAACATAGACTGAATGATTCTACCTCCCACAGGCGATAGGTTTGACTGCTGCTGTAATCGGACCCACTGAAACATTCCAGGATTTAAATTCATAAATTCAAAAATTTAAATACAGCCGGAAAACTTTCAAGATGTACCGTACTGGCAACGCTGATGTAGAAATTGCAGAAACCCCCCCGAAAAAACAAGTTCCTCCAGGCACCAAGGTAATAAATATTTCTTAGCAATGATGTAAGAGTAGCAGTTCAATCAGTTTTTCAAAATATTCCTGTCATGTAAAATACTTGAGTCGATTTCTCGTCTTTTGCATAATGATGTTTACTACTTGTAGGAAAACTACAAAGCTCACTGCATGCGGACATTAAGCCCATCGGAGGGAGACAGCATAATGAAGAAAGGAAACTCTATTTGATGTTCCAGGTGATCGATTTCCGGAGCGACACAATCACCAAACCGGACGCCGAGATGCGGAGAGTGATGGCTGAGGCAGAAGTTGGGGACGACGTCTTCGGGGAAGATCCCAGCGTCATTGGTGAGTGGGGACTCCAGGTGTGCTGACACAGCACCTAGTGCTGGCAGCGTGTTGAGGTTACTGCTGTCTGAGGTTGATGCCGTCAGTGTCAGCGCTTGAGGCTACTGCTGTCTGAGGTTGATGCCGTCAGAGTCAAAACTTGAGGTTACTGCCGTCAGTGTCAGCGCTTGAGGTTACTGCCGTCTGAGGTTACTGCCGTCAGTGTCAGCGCTTGAGGTTATTGCTGTATGAGGTTGATGCCGCCAGAGTCAAAACTTGAGGTTACTGCCGTCAGTGTCAGCGCGTGATACCCGCACTCAACACATCAATAAATATTTACGGTAGCTGCACGCATAGTTGACGAGGTTGTGTCTGTACAGAGTGGCATTGAAAAATTGGCACTTTTGAAAAAAAAAATGAAAGTACAAAATCCGATAAAAAATTTATTGACTGCGTTTGAACCTTGAACCTTTTCTTCCTATCTGCTTTGAAGGTTCCCCCCTGATTGCTACAACACCTCAGCTTGGATTCCACGAATTTACTAATTTGTGAACTAATAATATCTTTTAATTATTCTGAAACTCAAAGCCAACGTATTTTTCCGTCAGGTTTGTTTAGAGGGCACCAGAACAAAACAAAAGTGAAATTGTGTAACGATTTTGTAACACATTTGTAGCATAGTGCATGCTATTCTGTAGCATAATTAACGTAACGTATTTCGAAATTTTGTAACATAATCCATTTTAAACAACTTTGTGATAGAGGTTTGTGAAGCGGGCTGCTGTCCGTCGTCGTTCAGCAAACTAAGCAAGCCTACCTTCTCACAAATAAGGGATGTTCTCGATCGCCCTGTCAACTCACACACAAAATTTTTCCGGATCGCCCTAGCCCTGTTAAAAATTAGCATAGTAAACTTCGCAGAGTTCAGAGGCCAGTAGCGCAGTAGTGAGGTCGTTTTCTCCTCTTTAGAACATTTCTGCTTAAATCTACAAGCAGTCACTAGCCAATGCTGCACTAGCCAATATTCAGAAAAATTCTGCACCATAGAGAAAATCTACATCAAACTGCCAGAATACGTCAGAAAACTGCTATCACTGAGAAGGAGTGCCTAATGCCTACCTCTTCACTGCGCTAATTTTTAGTAAAGTGCGTTGCTATCAAAGTTCTCCGCGAAATTCGATTGTACATCCCTTTTCAAAAATTGCAACACTCCGACCAATAGTTATTTTTAGGTGTGGACCAAATTTTAGAAATATCTTGTCAATTCAGCTACATCACTCTTGTGATACACATCTCTCATGCGGTTGTTAAAAATGTATTCATGCACAGCATCTCATTGGTTGCAGCGGTGTTATGCAAAACTTATCCAGTTTCATTACTTATCTAATTGCTCCCAAGTACCTGCACAGGAATAGTTGTAGAAGGTTATCCAATTTTATACAAATTTGCAGACTGTTGTACTCATATTTTGGTCAGCCAAACCATTCAATCGATCATGTCTGGACACTCTTTGTTTTCTTCCCCTTAGCTTATTATCAAAACAATAACCTCCCTATTAAACTCATGAAACTATCTACTTTTCAGTTTTGATTTCAATAGCAAGGTTTCAAATACCATCATAATATTCAAAATTCTTTCAGAGGTTAAATCACCCCACTTTTTCCTCTGCTGTTGGTATTACTCGACATTGTTTCAGCGTAATCATAATCACCAATAATTCCATTTGCGAACGACTTATTTGAAAAAGAATTTAGTCAAGAATAAGTGAAAGTTTCATTCTACTACGGATGATACTTCATTAGGAGACAGGATTAGCAACGCACCCATAAAATACGTAATTTTTTGGCGACAACTGATGAATGTGGCAAAAATACTCTTCAAAACCGCTCCTTAATTAACGTTGTACAAGCGTTTCAAGAAAAGCTTTCCACGCAAATTCGTGAGTCATAATTCGATGTGCAGTGGCGCACTACGAAGCAAAAAGTAGCGGGCAACTCAATAAATAAACAATGAAATTGCACGATATGAGTCTCACCTGTTTTATTCACATTTAAAAACGCAAGGTTGATATATACAAGTCACATATATACGAGTATGCGAATACAAGTCACATGTACAATTCAAAATTTAATAAATCCCCCAGTTAGTCAATGTGGGTTATCCTCATTCTTTACATGTGCTAGATATTATTATCTTGCTTCCTAGCATAGTATCTAACTATACGTATCTTAACCTATATTAACCATTAACACGTACATATTAATTAAAATAGTATCGTAACCATTCCATGACCAACGAATTCTCGCATTCGTCACACACTGGATCACGGAAGATCAATCAATTTATTCTATTTTAAGACTTTACTTAAAAGTTTTATTCGATATAAAAAACCGATAGGCGTAAGAAGCCTATCATATACCTGAAACGGAAAAAAACACTTCTACAGCTTCCATTTCCTGTTTTCGCGGTCCCCTTCGCCTTTTGTTCCCTTTAACGCGCCAAAAACAGCCCATTTTCTCGCGTAAGCATTTTGAAAGTGATCGCGCCGTCCTAAAAACTGGTGGATCCATTTATCTACAAATTACTTCCGGTGTCATAAAATTTTGGCGTAAGCAGCTTCCGCCGGTGAATTTGTGTTAAGGAGAATAAAAACCTCTTCGAATTAAGAGTGTGGTTCTTTTCTACGGTGAAATGGTTCCGCTCTTCAAATTAATTCTAAGATCAAATTTATGAAGCTGGGTCAAATTTCTGACGAAAATAGGATTGTGGTGTTAGATCGAAACCGGTAATAAAACTTTGCTTTTTAGGACGAAAATTTTCTGAACTCATTCATTATTAGAATTGAGGATTTGTTTCATTTTGAAAAAATTTTCCGCGAAATAAAACGATATTGTGATCAAGGTATCATTAAAAAAAATCTGAATCCAACTCATTGAGAAATATTTAAATGAAAAATACGAACTGTCATTGCATGCTTTCTGATGAACTAATCATTTGGATTATGTCACCCTATGAGACAAAAACACTTACAAACGACACCTCAAATTCATAATGCTTAGAAATAGGAAATGTGTAAACTCCTCCGCATCAGTAGTTGATGACCATTTCCACGGAATGGATACCACTTTTCGCATTACCTATCTCATACGAGTTACGTATACAAGATAATTCAAATACATGGAATTTGTATGCTATGCTATCGTTCATGTGAATGTATGCTATTTCTGTATCATCAAATTTCATCCGAAATTTTTTCCGATACTGCAAATTTTGAAGTATGTCGATAACCAGAGCACATGTTACATGCAATGTTTCGTAGCGTATTTCCATCTCAGATTTCTTCGAATGAGCGCTTTAGACCATTAGTATTCTAAAGCGAAGTCACACAAGCCCTCTGTTCTGACATAGACCCTATTCCAAAATATGCCTGTTTCAAATTTGGCGAGGACGGGGGCCAAATTCCCTTCGACCAAAACTCTAAACATTCTACTGAGACAAGCTCTGAGCTTCTTCAATAGCACGGCGATGTCGCTCCATTATACTTACATTTCACACCACAATTACCCATACTTCTCTTAGCCAACGGAACGACTTCATCTTCCCCATGGCTGAATAAAGTTCCTAGCTTACCTTTTCTTCAATAACAAGAATTTTTTTGGTCACAGAAGCTTGCACCAGCCCAAGCAATAACGAAAGCGAGTTTTGACGTCTGAACGACGACCGTAGTTCTTCAGAAATTCTTCGAGCAATATGATCATTCCGTTTTTTGTGAACTGCTTCAACCTGGAATAATTTATTCTAGCCAACAAAACAAAGGAGCTCCAGTTTCTCAGACGCTCGAGGAGAGTTCTTCCTTTTGGAACTCTCATCACTCGTGTGGGGCTTTATATGAGTTATCGTTACCGCTTTTTGAAGGGGAAACATCTGAGATCATTCTCCAGCACATTCTACAAGGCCTAGTAGCTCACATTCACCTCTTCACCGCATTTGTTACGTTTTTTGAGGGTTTCCCCTGAATTTGCTCCTTGTAGGATTAATGAGCTTTAAAGTCCTTACTAGAGGCGGTGGCGGCACGCTTCTCACTTTTGAGAGGTAGCCAGCCCCTTGGATCTGTGGAACTCTGAATTACCGTAGACACTCCAGCCTTGCTCACAAGTGTCTCTGAAATTTCGAGCATTTGAGCTGCTGTCTTCCCTTTCTTGGACACTAGCAATTAGTCTACTTTCGTTGTTCACGCTGGCTATACAGGGTGTCCAACAGAAACTTGAACCGTCTATTTAACTTGTAATGTAACTTATAAAATAACTTTAATTTTTTTTAGTTTAATGCGGAAATTTGTAGTGGGAAACATACTGAAAAAGATTGTCTAAACTGTTATTAGCTTGGTTCCTATAGCCCAAAATACGAGAAAATATAACAATTCACATTACATTAGGCACAATACCTCTACTTAAATTTTAATTTGACCAAAATTACAGCAATTTTAGACTAACCATTTCAACGTTGCTCGAAGAAGCGGCAAGGCTGGCAGTTCTCTTGCAAACTCGTTCCATAAATTTTCGATAAGGCTCAAGTCAGGAGATTGCAGGGGCCATTCCTTGTGATTTGATGATCCTTAATGTTTAGTGGCCCACTTTGAATGATATGAGTGCACTGGAAGCGAGTTCAGTCATTCTGAATATTTCTTCAGAAAATTAGAACTTCATTTAGGGATGAACTTAATCATCATTCCTGAAAACAAACGTGTGACTTTTTTTTTTGTTGCAACAAAGATCGATTTTCCTTTCCACGCACCACGCCCAAATCTTAACCCATCCTCAAGATCAAAATCTGCTCATTTGATACATTACAAATTGGATCAACATCGTTTCAAGAAGTTCACACTTCACTCGTCAGCACTTGTGAGGCTGAAAGAGGATGAACCCTGAAGCATCGGACCTCGTAGCACATTTTCACTGAAAAAACTTATGGCAAACTTGTATTATTTCCTTCAGTGCTGCTGCAGGGATTGGCTTCCTGTGGTGACACGACTTGCCCCTAAGCTGTGCAAGTGTCGAGGATATTTCAGCGACCTGAAGCTATACTTTGCCTAGACATTTAAATTTTTAAGTCAGTGACTGCTTCAGCATGGTGCGTAAAATTAAATGTAATGTCATTGGTGAGCCTCTCATCAACTGTGCTGCGTGTAACCTGTGAAGTAGTTTCCTCTAAAATAAATAAATACTGATAAATAAATACGTCAAACGGATAATAAATTTAAATACTTGTTTTGTTCGTTTATTGTAAAACATGGTTCACTCTTGCGCCAAAATAAAGTATTGACTTAGTTTAGTGCGATATAAAATATGAACCCGTGAGCATCATCTTCTTATGTTGACTCAATTTATGGTGAAACATAATTGACCGGTGCATTAAAGTATAACTCATGGCTTCACATGACAGAAAAGTATTTTTTCAGTGACTAGGGAAAAGGTTTCTTGTCTCATGAGGGCTTAACACGGGTGAATACGGGTTGAATCAAAGTATCAAATGCTCTAATAAATATCCTTGGTTGATTTCATTCGCTGGAAATCATTTATACTTTGCGGAGTCAGATTTAAAACACACATCACACAACATCACTCGACCATCCAAGGACGTTGAGTCAATTATTTAATTCTTATCTCAGCGAATAAGAAGTTCGTGGTGTCACTCTTAATAAACATGCACTCCGAGTATTAGCCTCTTATTCCCCAGGGAAACAAAATTACTTTGGTCGTCACAATGAAGCAGCGGCACCAAATTTTGTCAAGCAAAGCGGTTTCACGATAGACATTTTCTTCCCGCAGAGTGCCCCGGCCGTACCGGTAGGTATTTTTTTTCAAGACAAAAGGTATTTCCTACCCAGAGAAAAGGCATTTCCTTTCCAAAGAAGAGGCATCTTTTTCCATTTTCACCGAGAGAAAATATTCCCTTTCAATTTTCTCTGAGGGAAGACATTCCCTTTGAAAATGAAAGGCGTTCCTTTTCCATCGTGCCCAGAGGGAAGCACGAGCATGGGACGTACTGGATGACGGCAGTCCAAATACAAGCTGCCTTAATGCCACGTCTCTGTAAAATGGTTGCTGCTGTGACTCGCCCTAGCAAGAATCAGAACTTGTCGACTCATTTTGTCTCAGGTAGAAAATAACCACAGTAAGCTCTGAGCTACTGAATTTCTTTTCGTCCCATTAAATTGCTGACTGCGGTTCCTCGTTTAACCGCAATCTCGGTAAACAGGAAAATTCCTGGGACATTGAGCGGATAACAAAGCCTATTGAAATAGCCTCTACTTAATTCAGTTTGCAAAGCACCATATTTAACTGCCACTTGGCGAATATATTGAAAATTATAATTATGAAGTTCGGAAAAATAAGTGATCTAAGCTTTTAGGCATGAATTTAACAAATAATAAATACTTTGCGATTTATCAATTGAATTTTGACTTACGAGCCTCAAGTCTTGCATGTACAGTTTCCTTACTTTGAACAATTTTAAAAAGATAAATTGGATTCCACTGCTGTTCTTATAACTATTACGGCATAAAGAAATCCCCCATGCAAAGTCTTGAAACTGAAAATGAACTTCGAACAGAAACTATGACTCATTATTACTATAACATGAATTGATAAAGGAAAATAAATCGCATAAATGCTGTAACGATCGCATAAACGTGGTTAAGATGACTTAAATGAGGTTACAGAATTTAAATCATTAGTAAAATGATCACTGTAATCTTTTTTTTTCACATATTGCAAATGTACTTGCACGTACATGTACGCAAACGTCTCCAGAATGAAAATCGACATCCACACACACTCATGTACGTCCTCATGGGCGTACCTCACGGCTTATAAACGAAATCGACGTTCATGTAAAACGCCATAAAACAGGTTTAGTTAGTCCTTGCCACTGGAATTTTTCATATGCATTTTTCAAACAATTAATGCATTATCTCTAAAAAATCACCTCCCTCAACCCATGTACCTCATTTTTGGGCCAAGAATGTTTACTACACACCTGTAGCTCTAACTTCTACGAGTACCAACAACTACACGGAGACGACTTTTGGCTGTGTACATCTATGTTCTAATTCTTTTATTTTCTTGCAGCGCTGCAGAAGCAAACGGCAGAGCTGCTCGGGAAAGAGGCCGCGTTATTTGTCCCCACGGGAACTATGGCCAACCAGATAGCAGGTGAGGGATTTTTCCCAGCACGGTATCTGGGAACTGCGCGTACCTGACAAACTTAATCCCGAGTTCACGAGGGAAATACGTAAGCTAATCCTAATAGTCGTGCATAAACAAAAGGATAAATTAACGTAAATTACAATAGCTGGACATTTCATAGTGAAGAACGGAGTATATGTGATAAGAAAACGGAAATGCAAGATTTGGAAGTTAGGGATAAAAACTTGGGTACATGAAATTCCGTTTGAAATATTAAGTATTTGTCAAATGCGTTTAAGCTGGAAACATGTCCTTCGACTAATATCCGACATACAGTATTCAGTTTTCTACGACCGCACGTTTTACGAGTTCCTTCAGTACCTGGACATAAGTATTTGCCCAACTTTGTTTTTGATGTTTTTTGAAAATTTCGTGCTCTGGCTTATAGTATACAGTACAGGTACTTTAGAAAACTTGCATTTACCAGCATGTTCAAATAGAACAAAACCAAATTTATTGAATATTTTTCCGCCGAATATTTTTAGATTATAGGATGCTCTGAGCCCGAGAAGGCGTCACAGGATCGCCATACAGGCCTCCACTCTTCAGCGACCGCGGACCTCAGGTGAAGAATCTCAGCCACTCGAAATAACGTTGGCACAATTCTCCGCGGTCGGCACTTCAGAAAACGTGCGGCACTTCAAAAAACGCGTGGCAATTCATAAAACGCGTGGCACTTCAGAAAACGCACTGCACTTCAGAAAACGCGCGGCACTTCAGAAAACTCGAGGCACTGCAGAAAACGCACGGCACCTCAGAAAACGCACAGCACTTTAGAAAACTCGCGGCAGTTCAGAAAACGCACGGCACTTCAGAAAACGCACGGCACTTCAGAAAACGCACGACACTTCAGAAAACGAGCACGGAACTTCAGAAAACGTACGGCACTTCAGAAAACGAGCACGCTCTGCTGTTCGATCAGTCAGAAAGGGCTAACATGGAGCTAGTGCTCAGGATCCAGCAAGGAAACAAATTCTAAAAATATTGATGTTATCCTACATACGTATTACGAAACATGTAAACATAGGAAACTTTTTCTTGAAGATTTGCAAGAAAAATGAGAACGTACGCAAACATACATACATCACTGCCAAAGACATAGATTAAACTATTCTATGCTGTTATTCTACAGGAGTAGTAGTATGTTTCTTTCACTTCCAACGATGACTGAAATTTTTCCCAAATAAGTATTGGTAAAATTGGCGAGCAAAACAGTTGTTCGAGTTTTTGTACATCCGAAAAACAACACCATTAATTTTTCTCAATTCTATATCCATTACTTAGTTAATTTATTACTTCCTTGAACATTAGCCCTGTTGAAAGGAAGACTTCACTCAGTTTTAAAACGTTTTCGGGCTGCTGTGTGCAGATTATCTCTCTGGACGGGAAATTGGCGAGCGGCCACTCGCTGATCTCGGCAATATTTGTCCTCAGCAGTAATGCTGGTCCCTAAAAAGGACATGGCGACCGCCCCACTGCGCTGCTGGCCGGTGAACTCTGCTCAAAATCTCGCAAAACTGCGAAATAAACTGCTCCGAGTATTAAAATTTATAACATGGCAAAAAATTTGCGCAGTACCGTGAATAAACTTCCGTTACGCGACGCAAGCTGATCTAACTAACCCTGAGAAATTATTGATTGTTAACAGCCGAGAGGATGGTATTGGAAAACCTAGTTGCACAGGTCACTGCACTGTCAAAAGTTACGACTTAAAAACTACTGAAGAAAGGTCGACGCCGTGCATAAGCAAAGGTAAGGAATTTTGCGATCAATGACCAGATTTAGGTAAAGCATGGTCAAAAACCTGTCGGGAAATAGCACAAAGATGGGACCA
Organism: Orchestia grillus; assembly: GCA_014899125.1. Classification (NCBI taxonomy): domain Eukaryota; kingdom Metazoa; phylum Arthropoda; class Malacostraca; order Amphipoda; family Talitridae; genus Orchestia; species Orchestia grillus. Next base: position 13,413 of record VOMN01090527.1, on the reverse strand, counting down.
ACAACATGTATTTTTTTCGCTGAGATGGGACCAACAACAACGTGAAAACATGAAGACGCAGTCCTCGGAGACGTCATCCTAACGCCGCGTATCTCACCGGTGATGAAAACTTTTCAAGGCATAAGAAAGTTTGAATGAGCTTTACCAGGCATGAAAACTGACGCTATAGCAGTACTTTCCGCATAAGAACTTAGCAGCCTGAATCTTAGACATGCGTTGAATTTCGTCGAATGAAATTTGGAGTGAAATTAGGTTTGAATTGACTAGACTTGTGGATGACATGTTAATTCCAACTGATCGTCACAGAAAGTGGAGACATATGCTCGGAAAAACTGAATTGGCTTTGTATGCGTACATCTTACTATTGACAGTTGAGTAACACTCATAGTTGAAAAAGAGCCTCCATGTAGGTGTTCATGTATTTTAACGTTATATCATACTACTTCCAAAAAGATGCAAGGGTACTTTAAAGAAATTTAATTTGAAAACTCGTTAGGATTTCGAGCTTCGTGTTCTTTATATTGAACCACTATTGAAAATGTATTCAGGGTTATTCATCATGAAGAATATCACGCGACGCGCCAAGTCATCAAACACAGAGAAGACGAGCTCGGTGGGACAGTTCTGCAGTAATAGTAGCATTCTCCATTCTCTATGCAGCAAGTTTCAACGATACATCCCGGATTTCTTGCATGCCTCGTATGCATCTTATATGTTATATAATTCACTCTAATGGATATTTCATGAATTACCGTGACGCTGCATTTTTTGATACATAGTATACAAACTATTTTTAATACTTATTCGATAAGGTAATTTTCACATCAAAATACCCGCTTCTATATCCTATTCTCAAAGAGTTTAAAAATATTATCTCATAAACATTACACACTTATGGTAAACTGTACTGTGATATTCATGTAATCCAGCTACAGATATACTTCTCGAGGGATCCCGTACAGCGATAACGGCTCAGTGATCCCAAAGAGTCTCAATTCGTTATAGTGTCAAAAATTCGTATGGCAAAGATCTGACCAAAGTTACTGTAGTGCTTTTTTTTTAGGAAATAACAGTAGTTTCCTAAACCTATGTTCATAGATTAATGAAGAAAGTATTAACCATTTACTAATGATTGATATGACGCAGAAATACAGTTAAAACTTGAATAAATCTGGCTTTTTACTCATACTATATCTTCAATGCTCGACGTGTTTCTTTCCGCCTTCCTGTGCTGTTCTTTATCCCCCTAGGGCTTAGCTACGTACAATCTTCCGTAACAAGAAAAATTGAATTCGAATTGTATGCCATGTTAAAATTTTTCGAAAGAAATGAAAATACCTCAAAAACCGTTGCGTATTCTCACAATTCAGCCATTATTTTTTGAAAGCAGTCTTGCGAATTTACGCAGATCTATGGAAAATGGCACACCGCGCATGATTTTCGCTGCATGCTGAAGATTGTTCTTGACTCATAATCGTAACCAACAGAGGGAGGTCGCGTATCATAGAAGTTTCGAGACGGAGTACGAAAACTCTTCTTTACATCAAAGTACGATAAAAATATCCTCTTATTCAGAGAACGTGCTAGCATGCAGCGAAGCATTCAGGCACTGTAATTACGCAGCGGGAGACTGTGGACGCTGGACCATCCCATCTCAGGGGCCGAGCTGGAGGGAGATGGCTGCCCCAGGGATCACGTTCAAGTCCCCTAGGGAGAATATGTTACTTCGCTGCATTCATAGTTCCATTTTAAGAACGTTGAAGTACTTCAATTATAATTATATATGAGTAGGAGTTTACGTTCACTCACTGATCTGGTGGATTTAATCCATACTTAGAAATGCACAGTGAAATTTTCACAATTTTCACGGAGATTTATTGTCGACAAAAAGTTGATCGGCGGCGTCGACCGGCAAGATGATTTTTTCACGAAAGCGCAATTTTAACAATAATTTTAGCGCGATGATACGACAGGTTGTGAGATATCATTGATATCCAAAGGTCTCATACTACGTATAACTGATTCATATATACTTTATTTGCCGTATTTTTTCGGTGAATTTCAGCCACGAGAGTAAGACACTTTGCTTGTTCCAGTGATGAATCACTGCTGGACGAGAGGGTCTGAGATGATTGTCGGTGACAGAAGTCACATTTTCCTCTACGAACAAGGAGGTGCTGCCACGGTAAGGTTCAATACTGGTGAACAACAATACGTTTGAATAACTACATATGAAGTTCAAAGTTTCAACGTTCAAACTCAAAAATTAAAAAGCTGTGCTCTGTGCTCCTCCAGTAAGGTTACATACATGTAAAGATGGTCAAAAAATTATTTACTATTTCACGCTTGACAGAGAACTGGAATCCGCGCGATGGACCCTTGTGTATGACTAGAGATGCACTAGGTGAAAGTAATTTAACTGCTTCTCAAGTACTTTAATAGCCAGTTTCCATAAACTGCACATGTATATTATTTATACATTAGTAAATAAGCCACAGTTAAAGATAACACGAATATTGTCATTATATTTGCATCGTCAAGGGAAAAAACAAAAATCGAATTAAATAGTTGTTAATTTTCTCGGTCATTGACTTCTTACATTATTATTATTAGCTCGGCGGCGTCCACACGTATCCGCTGAAAAATTTAGCGGACGGCACGTTCTCCTTGGAGGCCTTGCGAGCTGCTGTGCGATCGGACGATCCACACTACCCTGTCACGCAACTCGTCTGCATAGAGAACACGCACAACATGATGGGTGGCAAAACGCTGCCCCTCCCGTGGCTTGATCAAGTAGGTCCGAACAGTGTAATTTTGCGTCTTAAATCTTGGTTTATTTTGACATACGAACGTGTGGGGCCGAACAGTGTAGTTTTGCGTCTTAAATATTGGTTTATTTTGACATACGAACGTGTGTGTGGGTCCGAACAGTGTAGTTTTGCGTCTTAAATCTCAGTTAATTTCGATGTACGAACGTCTTTTTTATCTGCGGTAGTCATCGTTTTCACCTAGTGAGTGTCCCGTGGTAGTAATGTAACTATGTTATATAAAAGTTTAAACTTTTTAAATACTTTCTTGTCGCCCAACTCTTTGAAGTTGGGGGAGCTCTTTAAACTCTTTCTGGCTGCCCAACTCTTTAAAGTTGGGGGAGCTCTGCAGAAATTTGAAGCTTCCCATCCACCTGGACGGGGCACGCCTTCTCAACGCTGCTGTGGCCCAGAGGGTGGCGCCCAAACGCCTCACCAGAGACTGTTCCTCCGTGTCGCTCTGCCTCAGCAAAGGGCTAGGGGCACCAGTCGGATCTCTGCTTGTCGGATCAAGAGATTTCATTCAAAGGTGAAAGGACTTCATTTATTTCAATACAGGCAACATACAGTACATCGTTGGGTTTACAACACTTAAAAGTGGACCTTTGTGAGGCGTAAGATTTTTTTTGCCAAGGAAAGCACTCCGAGGTTCCTGGAAATTCGTGTTACTCAGGCGGGAATCGAACCCTTACTTCCCAATTGATGTGATCAGAAAGCTTTACCGTGTGCCATGGAGTCACCGACGTAAGCCAATGCTTCAGATTATGTCATTCGCAAGATAGCTTTGACTGATTTAGGCAGCTCTTTGTTATTTGCTACAGTGCTTATTTCTGTTTTTTTTAGCGTAAAATACTCCTTTAATTGTTTTCAGCTTGTGTAGAACATTTTGGCTCACTGTATCGAAAAAAATGAAGACAAATTATGTAAGACGAAATACTTCGTCATTGTACCCCAACTGATGAACAAGATATCACTATCGATTACATGCATAAATAGATATATATATAGAAGTGTGTTTTAGGCTGCTCTCCAGAAATATTCTATACCTAAGTACCATGGGAATTAGCTTTTCAACATATTTTGAGCAAGCTCCTTTAGCCAGCAGCAGACCTTGCACTTTGAAGACCGAGGTCATGCGGAGCTTTGTTGATCTGGTTACATCGCTAACGTGAATTTAGAGTCCATTTGCTGCGGCGCACAGTGTTAGTGTTGTGCTGCCTAGGTTAAGACGGCATGAAACCGCTTTCGCTGTGATTAAAACCGGTTGCTTTAGAGCTCCTCTTACGCAGTGCTATTGTGACGACCTGAACACGTAGTCAGCTATGCAAATTGAAACGTTCGTTCAATAAGGTATCGCGCTTGGAATTCGGGAATACACAAATAGGAAATGAATTTATCAAGGCATACGTGTATGAGATGCCTGGATTTTATTGGAAATCTATTACTTCAATTTACCAGAAGAAGGAATTTTACTGCAGTAGAATTCTGTAAGTACAAAGGACCAAATTTCTCCATTGTATAATATTTGTAACACAAAAAAAAATGGAATACAAAATGCACGGAATTTCACCTAGCGTTTTAACTGCTTTTTCGGTGGAATTTTGTGCTAACTAAAACATAAAATTGTGTTTATCGCTATAATACTAAAACTCTGATCATTTCATTTTTTTGAAGCTGTGCACTTTCTTCAGTAATAACATGGGGCAGAATTTCAAAACTCATCTCTCAAAAATTGAAATAGTTTTTTTTAAAGTATCATTGAAACAATTCATGGCGACTAAAGTTAACGAATTATTTTTTCTCACTTTTGATACTAATTAAGAATAAAAATAAAATTTTCTCCATTTTCCCAAAAAAGTATGCTTTCGAAAAACCAGACTCTCATTCAATTTATTTACCTTTTGTGACCCGATGATCTAAGAAACCTTCACAATCCCTTTACCCTCTAGACGTAATTTCTTTGACATTCCGTACACCCGTTCTCAGGGCAGTGCGCCTGCGCAAAGTGTTGGGCGGAGGCATGCGCCAGTCCGGCATTTTGGCGGCCGCGGGGTCGCTGGCGTTCGCCCGCTACGAAGCGACTCTCCTCGCCGACCACCAGGCCGCTCAAACCATTGCCAAGCGTAAGCCAATTTGCTAGATAATTATGTGAACGCCTCACGTCCACATCACGGCCTCGGAAATTTTTCGTTAATAAGCTCACCCCCCTCCCCAACCCTCACCCGCACTTGCCCTCAGTTTGTACGAAATCTCACTCTTCGACTCTAAATTGAGTGGTTGGGATTTAAATATCTTAGAGCGTATGGTATCGGTGATGAATTGTAAAGTATGTGCTGGGCAACTGTGGCTACTTGAAATTCTAAAACGTTACAATGTTTGATGACGTGTGTGGTGAAATTTGTGGCATTGGTTATTTAAATATTCCTGTTTGCCGCTCTCTGATGACTCTGGCTTGACATGGCGGTCTGGTTTTATGTTTTAGTTACGCCTTATTGGTAGATGTTGAATACTGAGTTTAGTTTATACTGAGTCTTCCTGTAATATGATTCGATGGAAGACAAAAATATAATTATGTATGCAAATACTCATAGTTATGTACCAGAATTGTACGTGCATTTAGGGTGCCATGAAATTAATTTGTCGCTTTTACATTTTGTATAGCTGATAGAAATATTTGAAACTAATGATTATATCATATTAAAAAGTATTATTTCTTTTTTTGGGTGTATTCAATTTTAGATAGAAATAGGTACCGCAACAACATCGATAATCGCGCTGACCGACTTAGCCGAGTGACGTTCATGAGATAAACGTGTTTTAAAATTCCCCCTTAATCCAACATAAAATGAATGTTCGAACATATGAATATTAATCTCTATTATGATGCAAGTGCTCAAATGCTAACGAAAGTTTTACTTCTTCAACCAAATGAACGTTCTGGTTCACTTACGTTCCATTCGTTTCGAAAAGTAAATACTATCACCAAGAATACCCTAGAATATTTCATTCGCTGAAAAAAAGCCTTATGATAGAGCTTGCGTTCCCAATCAGGCGTGAGAGAAGCCGGGAGTCCTACGGGCTTTGAATTTTGAAAACAAACATTGTGAGCATCCTAGAGTATTTCATTTTGTGAAAAAAGTCGCATGATAGTGTTTGTGTTCTGAAATAAGACGTCAGGGAGGCAGGGAGCCGTAAGGTGACCGTGGACCAGGCCGGAGTGCACACCAACATCGTGATGCTCAACTGCATCTCCAGTGATTTCAGCCCCTCACAGTTGCAGAACGACTTGGAAAATGTAAGTTGTGCAATATGGAGTAAAACGTTCGTTTATTTTCGGTTCAGGTTTTTTTGAAGCATATGTTAATTATCTGTTAGTTTGGTTATCCAAGTGTTTTTATCAATTGTTTTATAAACTTATCGATGGGGCGGTGGATAGTTAGATATGGTTGTGGAGTTTAATATGTGTAGAAGATCCCTCTTGGCTTAACTTCCCGAGCCCTGGTGTATTTTTAGAGATAGGAGTTTGAAAATAAAGTGCATTGATGTATTTGTAACAGCTCTTGACGTGAAAAATGCTTCATTGATCCAACTTATTCTTCAATTATCAACTTGGTAGACATTTTACTAAATCAGTGTCACAAGAAAGTAGTAAGCCACACAGCTGACTTAAACTCACAGCATTTTATTTTACACGAGTAAATGTTCCTGTCGCTCAGTGCAAGCAACAACTTGAATAATTTTTTTCCATTTTGATGCTCACCTTTTATTCATGGATAAACCCTGGTATTTAATTTCAACATTGTTGTGTAGATATCTAGAAGACCCAAATGTGTTCATCGCTACACATAAATGTTAATTACGATACCATGTGTAAAAGAACACGCCATTGCTACACATAAATATTAATTCCGACACCATGTGTAAAAGAACACGCCCTTGCTACACATAAATATTAATTACGATACCACGTGTAAAAGAACACGCCCTCGACAGGTGGATCCTCCCAGCGACGTGGTGTCCATCAGGGCTCTGGCTGTGAACAGCACCCAAGTCAGGCTGGTCACCAACAACTCGGTCAGCTCTCAAGATGCTGATTTGGCGTGTCAGAAAATCCTGAAAGTTATCTCTTGAAAATGGAAAGGGTTCCATAGCGGCATTGTTGAACCAAATTGTAGATCGGGAATTTTAATGTAATATTTTTCATCAATTTATTTGAGCTCCTGTAGGCTTTCCATGATTTGACCAAAAGTTTGATGTAACAGCTTTAAAAGTTTTTTATCCTCTAGATTATGGGGTTGACGAGGGAGCAAGATTTCATCAGTCCTGAAGAGCTCAAGCGTGGGTTTTTAAAGCATGTAATGAGCATGAATGAGAGTATGCATGTACTGACGTCACACTTTACTAGGGCTTCTCGAATATACGTGTACATGACGTCACAATGGGCAGTTACTTTTCACGGTTACATCTAAGTACAGAACCAAAACAATCAATAGGATTTTTTATAATATTTTCGGAAAATATAGGCTGACTGAGATATTAGCACTTAGGCTGTCCGGGCATTTTGAGGATACCTGTATTGCTAGAAAAATTTATGAATGACTGCTTTTACTATCTTTTGAATTATGATCATTTTGCGTTTCGGTTTTTGAATAACATTACCGAACGTCACCTTAGTGTTTCTAAATACTTCTGAGACAAAATGACATAACCTGTTATTACATACTCAATAAGATTACTCGATGTTGTTACGTGGTCATCATTTTCATCAAACCTTTAAATACAATATCCAAGACATCAGCTAAAAAACGCATCAGGAACGTCAAAATATTCCTAGGCTAATGAGGTCATATTTTTAGCAGACGGGACCAACAGCCAACCCAAAAATGAGTCCTTAGAGCGCAGAGAACACGCCTGAGAGGCGCAAGGAGCTCGGCTGCAGCGCCTCATGGGTTCCATCGAGGCGCTCAGGTCTGAGGCACGAGCCAAATTCTGTTTGCGTTGGTGCGAGAATATTGCATGTCTGCCTGCTTGAATGTTGCCTCAGTGCGGCGAAAACACTGCTGGTAATGTTTGATGGAGCATCAAGTGATTGGATTTCAAGAGCACGAACATAACACGTATCGCATAGCTTGTGTTTATTTATATATTTAGACCATACAGCACACCAAAGGAATTGCTTGGCTTGGTTTTCTTTTGCTCATATCTCCCACGCCGACGACTTCATGTCGGTAGACGTACTTTGAATACTTTAAATAAGATATCCTTGCAATCTTCGCTTCACGTAAAGGGAATATCGAAGTCACTAATAAATCATTTATGACGTACGAACCGCACGCATAAACTGTACCACGAGACGCAAGTGTGACCAACTTGTGCTGTGATAGTCGAACATTTAATAAGAAGTTAGTGATTTGGATTCTGTCTCGTAGGAATAACTTTTGGTGAACAAATATTTTCATTCCTTTTCTTTTTCGCTCTTGAATAACCTTTCACCCAGGCGTATTCATCAATGCTTTATTAGAAGTGAACGTTTGTAGTCTCCGATCTGTCTAACTACTTCACATCAGCTGGATTTAACGTAGCATTGTTGCTCACATACTCAATTTTTCACCGAAAGATTAGTCCTCAGTGTAAAACTACCGCATTTGAAAGATCACACTTAAAAACTGTCTAAACTGTTATCAGGACAACAAGACAGTTACACCATGTTGGAAAATTTAGTCTTCGTCTTTTTTTGGGGGGTGAAAATCATGATTTTCTTTTTCTGACACTAACAAATCATGGAGAAATCTAAGCCAAGAACTTTTCTTTTGTGGCCAGGTTAATGAATTTTGAGATTGGCTTTTCTTCCATATAATGCCAGTATACAATAGAACACACGGATATTAGAAAAGAATTATACGCATTTTTCACGGTTTGCAAAAGGAATTGAATAAGCGAATAAGACTCCACTGTCAAAAATAAAAATCAGGTCACAAGTGTCATCATCGATTCATGTAACCTCATCACCTTGATGAAGCTCCCCACCAATTTCGACAATCGGAGGCATTTAATATCTAATAACAAAGTCCTATTTCAATTCCTTCGCCTCGTTGAAAAGCACGCCATTACGATAAATTTGCTTTGGCAGAAAAAACTTGTTTTGAAAGCTAAAATATTCGATCGTTCCAAGACTCAAAAAGTCCATAGTAATTTTACACTTGCCAAAAAAATTTAGTAACATGTTAGATCAAGCTTTCTAAACGTGGATAATCTAATTTGCATTGAATAGCCATTTGGCTGATTTTTTGCATTTAACAGAAGAAAGTATTCATCGTGCATTTGTACCCCTCAAATTTTGAAAAGCCCGACCAAAAATATAATGATGTCAAAGACAATATGGTCGTAAGTTCATTAACCTTTTTATTTCTTCGAAATTCGTGACTTCTCGAAGGATGTATTAGGTATATTGAAAGCCTTCAGTAATGTTCAAGATATTGATTTTAGGAGTCAAATTGCATATTTATTTACCGTTCATGAGTCGCAGTCAAAATTGTTCATTTCTAAGAATGAAGTAGCGTAACTCGAGCCGTAATCGAAATTAGTCATTTCTAAGAATAAGGTAGCATGACTCGAGCCGTAATCGAAATTATTCATTTCGAAAAATGAAGTAACGTGACACGATTTGGAAGTACTTTGATGCAGCGTTTCCTAAGGCATACTCAATTCACAGAAGTAATCTTTTTTGGACTAGCTAATTAGTTAGATGAATGAACTCCCATTCCTCATTACCGCAGAGCTTCTCCGCACACCATTTGTGTTGCTTCACTACCACGAAATGAGGCATTTCGCTGAATGCAGTCATAAGACAAAAAAAATCCTAGCACACGCAGCCCTCTTTATGTCAGCATTCAGCACTGCCTGTAGAGTCTCGTCTGATTGAAGTTTATTCTAAATTCAGTGCAAGTAGGATTAAAAATGACGGTCTAATTTCAGTGAATTAAATTCAATTCAAAATGTATCACTTACACATGGCATGCTTCGCTCCGACTGTGAAAATATCGCAGGTAGTTCATGATTTGATATTACGACTTTTTTTAAATACGCTGAAAATCGAAGGCAAATCATTCGTTGTCTAACTAATCAAGGAGAAAGAAAACAATCGCTCGTAAGGATTCATCGTATTCTTATAATTCAGTTGGTTATTTCACAGAAGAAAATTCGATGCACTTGAAGAGCTCACGCTTTTGTTACCATTCTGTTACCACTTTTTTGTTACCTTGTGTACAAGTTTGAGAAACAATATTTCAACAGTGTATTTATGAACCGGCGGCACCCCAGTGTGGCCAGGGCATAGAGGCCCAAACATTTTTAAGATATTCAAGATGAATTTTCTGTAGGATGTATAGCCTCAATTCTGCAACTCGGTCTCAATAAAACCTTCAGAGACCGGTTTTATCCGAAACATATGTCCTGCAGTTTTCCATCAATCACAGCTCACTCACACTCAGTGATCCCATAAAAAGATTCAAAATTGATAAAACATCAAACAAAATAAAACGTCATAGGTGTAAACATCAAAAACAACAACAGATGACATCGCGGGCTAATCTTGTCGTCCAAGGAATAATTATTTCGGTCTTTGCGTCTTTGAACTGAGTGTAAAACCAAGCGTACGTTAGGGTTTATGATTTGCTTCTACTGGAAAATTGACGATAACTCGTGCCCCGGTGATAGCAAGTTAGAGGAAGTGTTTCTACAAAGAAACCTTAGTCCACAGTGGAGAATGGTACAGTTAAAAGACACCTCTTCAGCTTTTCGGAGCTAAATTGGACTGGAAATACCAGTGAATAACTCTGTCGACCAAGTACTTCCCTGAAGGAAAGATATGTCAATAATGGCTACGCATCACAACCGTAGGAACCACATGTAATTTGAAGCACCATCGCTACTGCAATATGGGAATTTCCCCACGAACTCGTACATACCTTAATCATTTGACAAGATTACTATTCAAATTTCAAATTACAAATAAGAACTATAAGAACTTACTATTCAAATAAGAAAAATTTATATAAGAAACCAAATTATATAAACAGGTGGAAACATCGAGTTCCAATAAAATTATTTTCTTAATAAGAGCTGTCGAGTCATACCTACACTCATCATCAGTATCTGGGGAAAAACACTGGAAACTGCATATAGATTTACGTAGAAGTCGAATGCAATATTCTTAAAATTGAATAAAAAAATCAGAATGACTCCCACTATAGTGTACTAATATTTTTGACGCTAAGTTACCATTTCGGATGGGGTTGAACAGGTCCCATAAAATTTGACCAACATAAAATGGAGCTCTTAATAGGTAAATTTTAAACTCGTTACGCATCTAAAAATGAATACACTTACTTAACTGAAACTAACTTCAGAATACAAAAGTGTAGGCTTACCGTGCTCAGTAAGAAACTGTGTAACCATAAAATGAAAGTCGGAGAGTAAAATTTATGGATTTTATTGTACCATTTTCCTCTTAGCTGCAAATCACTCGACATTTAAAAATGTGGCATCTCCATCTTAGTGACCAATTTGTCAAATATACGTCATTATAACACAATTATAATACCATGTCATGTCTGTTCAACGTCATACGTCATACCAGAGCGGTTCTGCCAACATACAATAAAAAAAATATTCCCTCAACACATTTAACACACAGTACATCGTTGGACATTCAATGCCTTATCACAATTGATACGTGAGTGACGGGAGGCATGTGAGATCTAACCTCCCTTTTCAAGGAACGCTTTTCCTTGTTTCGCAAAAATGTGTTAGCTCAGCCAAGAATCGAACCCTTACTTCCCAATTGTAGCGGAGTGCGTTACCAGTACGCCAGTGAGCTCAAAAAAGATGTCACTGAAGTGAGGATCATGAACCGTCATCCTGAGAACCAATGTGTCTGTGAAGAAGCAATTTTTTTGAAATGTTGCCTGACTCGACATTTCGCAATTTCGTTTTTCAGAAATGACTCCAGGGTCCCTTAATGCAGGTGACACCAGAAAAATTCCACAGAAGTTAATAAGTAATTGCAAAGAGCCAATGAATAAATTGAGTAGTCATTGATTTGAAAAATACAAGAAATAATCAAAGACTCATGGACGATAGTTCATATTGCGTGTGTGAAGAGATAATGTATATCTCTACGAGAATTTCAGGGTACCTTTGGATTCATGCAAATGGTGGTAAATACTTGTCAACAATTGGTAACGCCAGGTAGCTAGGTTGCTGAACCTTCTACAGTGATATTTCACATCTTTTTATTTCTGTTTGGATAAGCAAGTTGTAGTGAATGCTTGGATAGCTTAAAAATTTATGATTCATACGAAATGCGTATCATTGCCCTTCGGCTTATCATTTCACTTATTCAAACAGTATTCTTGATTTTTTCCCATCCTCAAGGACGCAAAAAGTAAAAAAATACGAAAGTAACATCTTACTTCCTCCTCTTCATTTCTAAAAGTCACAGAATCCCTAAATGGAGGATCGTAAGCAGAAAATAATGTTCCCGAACACCAATGTCTTGAATAGTTATTTCAATATTGCGTCCTCATCAATGAAAAATTGCAATTGCGCATTCGATGGAATCAATAAAAATGAAAGTCATCCCGGTCTCTGAGATGAGATCGTATACAACTCCTCCATCATATTTTTTTTCGAATGATTTAAAGAGTTCGAAATCTTAATTTGTACCCCGCGCAATAAAGAGCGAATGCGCCAGCTTTTGCAAACGAGAATGAAAGAGGATATTTAGCTCCCGTCTCTGTGTCTAAGAAGAGCTCATATCGACTTTATAACACGGCTACAATGTAAAGAGAATGATTATTAGAGTCTCCACTTGTCAAATAGGTAAGCGATTGCGTTTTACATGACGAATGACAACACAAATTTCTCAAATTCAAACTGAGCATACCCTCAGAAACAAAGTTAATATCTTTAAATGCAGGGCTAGCGCGGAAAACTTTCATTAGAGGTACTTAATTAACTTCATGCTTGTTTGCCCCCCAAAATAAAACGATTCTTCTCTACGTCCGATTCGCTCGCGTTTCTTTGAGAAACAGAGTTTTGGCGAGCCCTTCCATTGCCCTTCCATTGCCCTTCCATTGCCCTTCCATTGCAACTGTGTCTCTCAACTTTTTCTCAAGCCTTCAACGCTGATAATTTTTAACGTATCCGCGTACCCGCTACAAATTTATAGCTGCTGAAGAGCGATGGACGTGAATTTATAGAAAATTTGATTAACGAATGAAATTATTTTATTTTATTATCTGAATGAGTTATATATGTTTACATGCTGGGAAATGCTATCGCTTTTCACCAGCGGGGGCCACTAAAGGCATGGGAAACCCTGCCTGGGAAACCGTTCCTGGAAAACCTTGCATTACAACGACCACAATGTAGAGCGCAACAGAGAATTGGTGAATCTATCTCTTTCGAGTAAAAACTCGTAATGTAATCTGGAGAACCTTTTTAAACATAAAAAATGTCATCCAATATTGACAATCATATCTCATAAAATGAAATCTAAAGGGTAGTTAAATTGTAAGGGCTGATTTTGAATGTGAACCACACC
>VOMN01090526.1:0-16411 GCA_014899125.1 Orchestia grillus | reverse complement strand
TAGATTGATAGATAGATAGATAAATAGATAGACTATCATTTGCCCCACCATTTTTGGCTGTACTATTTTACAATAACGCTTCCTGCGTACGATAAAAGAATCAGCTTAGGACGAAAAAGCTGGTGGAATCACGCCACCGATCTGAAGTCGCTCTCAGACGAGCGCATGCGAAAGCGGGCGTTCGAGGGTGTCCCGGCTTCTCCGATCGTATAGCCAATAAATTCAATTCTGACCCAAAATTTATTCCATTAGAGAGATTTGAGCTCCCCAACTAAGGGACACAAAACAATGCAATCATGCAAGGAAGTCAGTGAAGCAGAACGAGGGAACCGAGTTCGGTTCCACAGCAACCGAGTTGCGCCCGCCTTTCGAAAACGCACTGCAGCTTTGAAGAGGTTACTTGCCGCAACTGAACCTCGTTTCCTATTTGAATTCACAAGAAAATTTAAATTTCAAGCAGCCCTCACCTCGAGGAGTTTCGCAAGAAAAACTGAAATATTTTTAGACTTGGGGTTTTTTATCACAGAAAAAATATATTTGCTCTTTAAGGTGTGGCGCAGTAATTCAGAAGGTAGATGAACTTGGAATTCGGCAAGTACGATGTCTACATAGAAAACAGTCGTCTTTAACAGATATAATCGAGAAAAGAACTAACACTCATGCAATCTCACTATGCACGATGGCCCCCAAAAAATGTATACACTGTTATGAATAATTAGTACTTTTTCGTTAACGAAGCACAAAAATCTTTTGAGACTTTCCTACTAAAAATTTAATTTTTTTAGAGTATCCAACAACCGAGCAGATCTTTAGTCTGAATAATCCTTTCATTTCATAAATATTTTTTCCCAAGAAGCAAATAAAATAAACTCGATTTTTGGCAAAGCAGTTAAAAAGTGAACAACGATCCGTCTTTGTGAAAACATTCTTTTAATCAAAAAAACATATCGCAAGTTGTAAGAAGGTTTTATCTTATCTTTGAAGGACAAACTGTGTCCTGGTTAACCGTTAAAAGGAATATTGACGAGTGGCAAGCTCATGGTACTATTTTGAACTGGAATAAGGGAAATTCTTCTAGACTCAGAACTGCATAAACTGAAGAAAACATTCAAGTGGTTCCATGAAAACTTGAAGAACCCCTTCCCTTTCAACCCGACCTCATGTAAGAAACCTATCTAGAGCAACATTCCAGAGAATCGTTAGAAAATATATGAATTACTATCATTACAAAGGAAAGATTTGTCAGAAAGTATTAAAAAATGATTTGGAACGGCAAATAAATTTTTATGATTTGTTCTTGCAGAAAAACGAAAGATTTTTCATTGACATCATTTGTGGAAGACACTCATCAATATTCCTTTTAACGGTCAACCTGGCCACAGTTTGTCCTTCAAATGTAAGTTGAAACCTTCTTACAACTTGCGATATGTTTTTTTAATGAAAGAATGTTTCCACAAGGAAGGATCCTGGTTCTCTCGTTAGCTGCATGGCCAAAAAATTCAGAGTTTATTTTATTTGCTTCTAGGAGGAAAACATTTATGAAATTAAAGGATTACTCAGATTAAAGAGCTGTTCTGTTGTAGCTAGGATATTTTATTAAATTTTTATTTTTTATTAAAGCACCTTCAAAGATTTTTGTACTTATGTTGAAGAAAGAGTTCTAATTATTCAAAACAGTCTATACACTTTTTGGGCCACCCTGTATGCTAATACACAGTTGTTGCTTCGTTGGTTGGTCTGTATTTTTGTCACGCTCTTATCGATTTAGATAAGAGAAAATTCCCGGCTGCGTATTCCGTAGTCCTAAACTAATAGCGAGACTGTCGGATTAGGCAGTCCGTATCAGTGATACTGAAAATAGCTTTATATCATGTCAGAGTTACCGTAAAGAAGAGGCTATCGTAAGAATTTAACATCTATCCTACCATTTTTGGCGGAGCGAATCTACAGGTCACGCTATACGCTTGAAATAGACGGAAGCACACCCAGTTAGCAAGCATTTCCATTCTTTCATTTTCTGGGAAGAAGAGAAAATTTTTGCAGGATAATCGCATAACTCATTCCTGAAGTATTGGTGAAATCTTGCCTTCCAGTTCTTCATATATCTGCTTAGAATACATATGGCCACAGCAGTATAATTAAGTAAGTGCATGAATAGTCTGCCAATATTTTCGTCTACTACACGCCTTTAACGCGCAGGTAACATGGCAGTGTGCTTGTCTCCGAAGGCACTCGGTCCTGGGTTCGACACTCCGGGCCGAGTACCGCCCTTGCGAAAGGTAAATTCTCAGTTAGGGGCCGTTGGTGTGTTCAGTGCGGAAATATGATGTTATTAGTTTGTCGGATGTTTTTTTTTGGACCGTTTTAATCTATGTATGTTCCATGCATCCTGAAAGAGTAGCAGTAACAGTGCAAGACATTATGCTTCTTTCTTCTTCTCTGTGGAATGATTTACTAATTTACGTATCTTTCTTCTTTTATTTTGTATTCTATTTTACTCCTACTTTTTGCTTTAACATATTTTTCATTTTTGGGTGTGACCTACCATTTTTTAATTTCTTCAAACGAACATAAATACTGTGTACACGACACACGTATGCAATCACATGTATTTGGGCCATGATCATTGCATCAATTGAGTGGTAAATATCAATCTGTTTTATTATATTCATCGTGGAACGAACGAAAAACGAAGTATGATAGGTATTTTATTACTGGCTTCATATTTATGAGGGAATTCCTAGCATAACATAATTGTCAACGTAGAAGTAATTATTGCAGGATGCCAGCGTTTGTCGCGTCAAGCGAAAGTTGGACTGTAGAGCGGTGTACCAGGCCACAAAACGCTTGCGTCAGCGTCATGGCCGCGGCCTCAGTGCCAGCGACAAACAATGCACTGGCCTTTGGATGTGGTGTGATTTAACGTGAGATGTTAATCTCGCTGCCTGATGGATTGGAACTTGCCTAAAAACTCAAGGCTGGCTCGTTCGGATCGTTCCTGCGGCCATTTTCGGTTCTATTCCCTCCATGCGAGAGGAATAGAATTGCCATTTGATGGTGAGAGTCCGGGTGTTGGATTGGATTGTGTGTGACTTCATCGTTGTAAGAAATTGTATGTAAAATAAGTTTCCCTTCTCGCATCTATGAAAAAGTTACCTAAAAACCCCGAAATTATTGCGTGCTGTTGATAAGGAAGACAACAATAAAGCACGTAGTGACTTCATAATAATTTTTTTTAATATTCAGGACAATAAATGACGTCATCGTGTAAAACCATACTGGGATGTTCAATGGGAAGATAAGATTTCTGGCACCAATCGGTATCATTTCGAATAGAAACGCGCTTGAATATCATAACTGGACTTCCAAGGCTATTGGACACCCTTCTTGATCTGTAATAAAAGATGCAGCATTCACTCAAAATTTCCGTAACTCCCAAATGTGCTCAGGATGATAACGAAATGATCGCAACTGGCAAATGCGACAACAGCAGGGCACTTTACTTCAGCAACTGCAGGAACTCGGGCTGGAGAGATATCGCAGGTACAGCCTCACAGAGCTAGAGCATCCGTCCTTAACCTCATGTAAATCAAATCACTTTTTGCGATACTATTGTGGATAGCTTTGTACGAAAAGCTAGCTACCGTCGTATGTACATTTGCAACGAAACAGTAGCTACGAGTCGCTTGCACAAGAATCTAGCAGCAGCCTAACGAAACGATCTGATGCTGCTTCATTGGTCTTACAGGAGTTGACTTTCCCCTCACTCTTTCCCCAGTGAGAACTGAAGGCATGAAGTCTAAATTACTAGAACGGTGTCGCATCGTAAACATCATTATCTGAAAAATCACACATTTAATTTCATCGTTGAACTACACAAAAAGGATTTAATAAGTGTTGTTGTAATTANGTACAGTATATGAATTTATTATTTTACAATAACCTATCTATGTCATGGTATATTTTCCAAGAATAAGTGGAAATACAGAAATTTTTTCACAAATACTGCATATAAATTGACGCAGGGTCTTTGTTTCAAGATTCGTCATCGTCAGCCCCATTGCGATTGTCAACTGACCGTGTGGTGACGAAATGACCGTGTGGTGACGAAATTAAACGGTCTAATTTTCACGTCTTGAGCTTAGCGCTGTAGTAGTTCTCGAAAATCTACACAGATCAGCACAGAATATCTACAAAATTCTGAAATGTGAGTTAGTTAATCGGCTTGTTCCTCTTTCTGCTTGCTCGTGCTGTAGAGTTATGACGTAGGAGAAAATTCTCCGTTATTTATTTTGTAGTTGGAGCAAAGTTAATATTCTCGTTCATGAGTGACATAGGTAAGAGAATTCTGAAGTAATGACATGGGAACGAAACACTGTTATGATTCGTATTTTTCCATACTTCTGAACACGAATATAATATTCCTTTCCGAAAATCAACCGATAAATGAATTAGTTTTATTCTTTTGACCACACTTGAACTTGATTCAAAAACTTGAATGATTGGTAAACTTCACATGCAACTCTCTAGAAAAATCTGCTTAAATATACGCGTTCGTTTCCATAAATTCGTACTAATGTGCGACCAGAATACCAGTCTGCCCACAGATCTGTTCAACACATGAAGTGAATGAACGCAAACATATCCCGTGTTTTCTTTTCCCGGTATGATTGTATGCATTAAGCATTAGTAAATAAATCAAGCCTGATTGGAGAACGAAAAAACAATATATGTAGAAAGATGAAAATGAAAACTAATCTTTGAATCTGATTTTCGTTTCTTGAGGTTCTAGTACTGGTAAATTTCATGAAATGGAGTGCAATTTTACACCATTTCCAAGTTGATTTAGTCCAACTTAAAATAGATGTCATCCTAAGCCACAACACATTTCATCTAAAAGGAAAAAATTGAATCTAAATGGAGCAAGATTTCCTCTGTATACAATCGAATTTAGCCAAATGAAAATAGATTTAACCTAAGTGAAATATGATTGATAAAAATTGGGTTACAACGAGGGCATGATATGATCGGATACTGTTTAAGAATAACAATATTTCGAAAAAAAAATTCATTTTAAAACCATACATAACGATCAAGTAATACGCCTGTGAAATACAATTTTGACATTGAGGCAACCGTAAATGACTTTGTGTTCTCACATTGATAGGCAATTTTTAAAAAATATTGTATTTGACATTTATTCATATATTTAACATCTACATTCATATTTTTAGTAATCTGTGCTTATAATAAAATTAAAACAGCATTTCCCTAACATCTGTTGACGTAACATCATAAACTCTTAAAACGAGTTATCTAAAAAGTCCATGATATGCATCATAGAAAATAAACTTTTAATACAAGTATGAACATTTGACGACAACCGTATCAATATACGTGACAACCGTATCAATATAAATGGGGTGGTAATGATACGTCAAATTTCTGCTGTATGATCATCCAATGCGGCTGAAATAGCTCTTCGATACTCTAATTTTTTAATAATATTCCCTCAGATTTAAAAATGTAGAATTGGACCGATGGGGGATGAACAGTAAGGCCTAAAATTATTCATACCATAGTGAAATTCTTGAACATATTTGAATAAATCATCCCATAAGCTACATTTCTTAGCAGTTCCAATACCAACAGTGTCGAAAGTGTCCTGGAATGAAACGTAAAATGAGAGTTTTTGAATGAATTTACGATAAAGAAATAATGAACAATTATAGCTATTGTACCGTGTTCATGTTTATTCGAACCTATCTCAATATCCCGCTGTAAAACACCGATAGTGTAACAAAACAAGGGTATTGGATTAATATGTGAATTTAACTTGATATTGATTGGAATACAATTAAGTTATTGTTTTGCATTGGCCCAGCCAAAGCCCAGACCTCAGTCCGATGGAAAAATTGTGGAGGTTGTTAAGAAAATATCAATAGCAGGAAACTCAAAAATCACAAAGACCTGGAGGAAATTGTAAAAGATGAGTGGGCCAAAATTTCTGTTGATGTTCTCAAGAACATTGTATGAACTACGTAAAACGTCCGGGGGCAGTTATTAAAATTAAAAGCTACGTAACAGGTTATTGAAATGTGTATAGATAAATATGAACATGATTCATTAGCTATTATTGTTCATTGTTTCTTTAAAATAAATTCTTTCAAGAACTCGCATTTAGCGTTTCATTCTAGAACACCTTCAAAAATTTTGATTTAAGCATTGCTAAGAAAAATAGCCCATTGAAGTATTTATTCAAATTCATTCAGGAATAATACAAAGATATATGAATGATTGTGGTCGTACGGGTACTACACGAAATTAAAATTCAGGGTTTCGAAGATTGTATGGCTTCGAGATTCTTGCTTATCAATGCTCGAGAAAAAATTCAAACGATAAATAAAAGTTAGGAAATTAAATGCTTCCGTCATCTCTGCCGCCCAAAAATGCATGGTTCACTCTTATCCAATCGCATCAAATCAAGTACAAACGAGAATTGCGCTTATGTGCTTGGCATTCCAATATGAATAAGTCCAATCTTAATAACAATTCTAACTAATTTTAAATGTAAGCTAAATTTTGGTTAAATTGTCGAGGCGGCAAAATTTGTGCAGACTATTATTAATAGAAGGAACTAAGATAATTTCATCGCAATCTTAAAAAAATATATAGTGTTACAGGCTCAACTCCCACGGTCGGAGTGTTTTTCTAGACGTAATTACGGAGGCTGTATAAAAAAATAACGTAAGAAGCACATTTATTGCTCTGCAAATTTGGCAAACTTTTAATATTGAACTGCTCTTGTATACATATGTACAGAAGTATCAATTTCTGTTCGAAGAAATATCATTTCTATCGAAGATGAATGAAATTCAGATTCTGTTAGTTTAATTTTGGTAGATTTACTTATTGCAATTCCAACTCCACTTCCCGTGGGACGGTGGAGCCCGTGTAGCTGTACATTGCTATGCGCGAGGGTGTGTTTGCGCACGGTCTTTAATGCGTTCAGTAATTAGCTTCGAAATGGGTTTTAGTAGTCCTGGCAAGGAGTTCGGAAAATGAGCTCACCGAGGTTTTGGAAATTGCGACTCCGCAACGGCGCTGGAAAATTCGCCTAAAACAAATTCAGCAAAGTATACTCTGGGCGAGAAATGTTTTAAAGAATCGGATGAAGGATTTTGAGGTTGCTAGGACAGTCTTCGAAGAAACACATCTTGAAATCATTTGGAGTTATACATATATCGTTCGGGAGAGGACTTACGGGAAAGAATGAAAACTCTTTGTAGATGGTAGGAGGAAATTCGCAAACAACAGCTCTGGGTCACAATGATACACTTAGACTGACTAAAAAATAATCCAGTATAAGAGTTAATACAAAGTTTTTGACCACTAGGTTGTGTTAAAGATCAGAATGAGAATATGAGAATGTATGCATAGACCAAACAGTAATAGTAATCCGTATAAATCGTTTGATCACGAGTTTTTTCTTGTCTACAAATATTCTCTGCGTCAGTAAATTTGTTTCAGAGCTGCTGAAACTTTAAATCTTCATCCATAATTTATCGCTACCAAATCTTTGGCGTAAGTGCTTAGAGTATACGCCAATCATACCACATACGTCACAAACTCATATCTCTAAGTAAATGACACAATTACTCAAAATTACAGCGCTATAAGTATGATGGTATCCATTCACAATACACCCCTCTATTTCATGTGCATGTACACATTACTACTGTGGTCGTATTCGAATTTTCCTCTTAAATCGAAATGTTCACACTACCTGGCCCGTTCGCACTTTAGAAATTGGAATTTTTTCAAGTTACGTCCGCGGGAAGCGAACAGTGGACTCGGGTTCTTTGCCTACTGTCAGGAGAGTAATTTGTATCCTTCAATCAAGTTCAAAAACCTCATCTTGTCTCTAATCGCATTCTCTTTTTAGAGTTATCTTATTTTCATGTCCCTCAGCAAAGCATTTACCTCTTGCACAATAAAATTCGATGAACGATCCAATGGACGACCTTCGAGCCAAAATCCGTGACCAAGTGTCTTGTTCCTATACCTCAACATGTTGTCTCAGATTGACAGTCCTCTGAGTTCCGACTTTAAAATACCCGAATATATTAGCTTCTAATTAATTGAGGTCGGCAATAGCCGTATGTCTCTCCCCTTGTAGAAAAGCCTCCGATTCAGAGCAGATAGAGCACAGATCTTAGAGCGAACGGTTCTCGAGGCAGAACGTTTGGCCTTTGGCCGGCTCTCTAAGCGAGTTAGCGCACTTACCTCCACCGTCAAATTGGGCGTATTGTCAAGTTCAGTTTTATTATCAATGAATGAAACTTGCACCTCTTTCACATCCTGTAGAAGGTAGAACTCCAAAGACCGTTATGCTCTTTGCTCCTGATGTTAAAAGTTGTTTTTGAGAAATTATCCCCTCTTAGTCGAGTTTCCTTCGAACCCCATTCGGGTCCCGCAGGTTAATTAAACGTAGAGAATTCTAGAAGTGAAAATCCCGGAAAAAACTTCTGTTACACTACGGTGGAGCACTTGTGTGTTCTGACGTATGCTGAAGATAGAGGTCGGTGGGTGCGTGCATGTTGGCTTGTCAAAGAGAGCTTTTGTTACCTGGAGTTGCATTTGTTACCAAGATTGTTTCCCGTGATGAGAGCTTAATGTTATTAGTAAAAATTATAGGAGATTTCGTCCACGCCTTACTGGTGTTTTGTCCACGCCTTACTGGTGTTCTGTCCACGCCTTACTGGTGTTTTATCCACGCCTTACTGGTGTTTTGTCTGCGCCTTATTGGTGTTTTGTCTGTGCCTTACTGGTATTTTGTCTACGCCTTACTGGTGTTTTGTCCACGCCTTACTGGTGTTTCGTCTGCGCCTTACTGGTGTTTTGTCTACGCCTTACCGACTTTTCGACTACGCCTAGTCGATTACTGCACTAAACCGTAGCATCTCGCCTTATATTTCACTGCAAGTCGATGTTCTGTAGGAGGAATGCCTGGAAGGTTTCCCTACGGTGGGAAACGGTGAGGTTTGGGACTGCCCTGCGGTTAGAGTACCCAAGTGCGAAGAGTTGTGCCACAGTGCCTGGAAAGCGATTGAAAAAATTAGGGTGTTAATAAAATAGCTCATACAGACATGGCCATCACATTCCGTAAAGTTTGGTATAATTTTGTTTATTGGTTTCAGAAATAATTTTATGCACAGGGTAGTCAAGGATCGTGAAAACTGGGAACTTGCGGCAATGATATACCTCGTTTCACTAATGTCGTAGCTCGTTCGGTAACTGTGTTCCCTAAACTAAGTTTGTGCATTATTTAGTAGAAGAATAAGTAAGAAACGTGTGGGAGCCGTCACAGCCCAGACCTGCTGAGACAACGAGGCGCTCTGCTTCCCCCTCAACACCGCCATTGAGGTGCAAGACTCCATTACGAGAACAGCGCAAACGGCGGGTTGCTGCGAGAGAGCTGCACTACTACCAAAGCCGCGTCCTCAGCTCTCTCCCACACAGCTCTTAAACTTCAAAGCCGATAATCGCATTGTGAGTCTTTGTTAGGGGCCGTGTTTATCCAATTTGTTCCTGTACACAAACATCCCCGCTAGTATTTTCAAATTGGAAACTTTACTAAAATGATACGAATGAGGCTCAGGAGTTGAACTCGCATAAACGAGGAACCTAGTGAAATGCTGAGCTTATAAGCGAATTTCATTCTTTGAAGTAGTTGTGAACTTTTTCATGTTCAAAAACTCAATGTACATGTAGGGCGCTGCACATGAATATTCTAGGGCTCTAGGCTGGCCGCGTCGCCCCTAATGAGAATGGGGCGACCGCGGCACAGTTTGTTTGCACGCCTCAGTTGAGAAGAGCTCAGCAGAGCAATACTTTAACGATGCTGCTGCTGCTGTGGCCACAGCAAACGTTTGTAAAATCACTGGTACAGTATTTCATGACACCAATTTAGCAATGACGGTCTATAAAATTGACTCTCAATTTTTACAATATACTGAAAATATTGTAGCTTCTTGTACGCTATTCGCAGCAGGTCATTATAAACCTAGTTTAACGTTTTGCCGAGGTATCTTTAATCATCTATAGTCACCTGTTTAACTTTGGCCGCTCAAGCGCATGTCTCGTCGCCAGCTATAGTTGATTTACTGACGAGGAGGCTGAGAAGTGAGACTAGTAAACAGACTCGCCAAGCGTACTCGCACAATACGATCCTAGCGGCCACTCTGACTCAAGGTCCACAATAGCTTTACTGTCCTTCGGTAATCAGAATATTGTACCTAGCTTTAAGAAAGCCAGCAGCGCGTTCTGCAAGCTTCTCTGAGGGGGTGGATGCCCCATCTTCGTTTTTTTATTGTTGTGACGGATTCTGAGGAGCGAGTGCATTTTTTTAAAGCTACGGGTAGCGGAATTTCTTCACGCTTCCATTTCATTTTTCAGAGTACAAGCGAAGGTGGAGCTGGAGCTGAGAATAGACCTACAGACCAGGTGACACGACCTTGTCTTCGATGAATTTTTCATTTGCTCTAATTGTCACCAAACTTACGAGTGTCTTTCTTTTTTGAAAACCAAGAATATTTCTCTTACTACAAAGTGTGTGAAGGGCAAATGTTGAGAGAAACTGCATGAGTGATATACACATAATATCAGTATGTATTTATTATTACTTAATGTATATTATTTCAATTGTGAAATTCTCCATTCTTGCTAAACATAAGAGGAAATAATTTTATGATTCCGAAATATGCCTGGAAAATGGGTCTCATTCTTAATGCAAGTGACATATTTTCCCAACTTTATTACCACTATCAATAAATTATATCGCTGAATCGATTTAAGTACGCACCCTGACGCAAGCGCGAAAACATTACTCTTGGTACGAACTGCAGCGCAGGTAACTCTCGTAGTGATGCAACACGCACTGCCGTCCAAACACGTTAGGCGTCTTGTCCCAAAGAGGCGTGTACTCGATATGATCACTCGTATTTCCGCTCACTTACGCACGAAAATAAAACTATATGATGGTTAATTTTAACTTCACCTTCCAAGCTTTCAAGCTGAAGAAATTAAGACCGATTAGTGTTAGTGCGGATTAGTAAATCAAGTTAAAGCAGCTGAGAGATTTCACATTCTTCACTCAGATTGCAAACGCGCCATCTCTCGTCTCGTGGTCCATGGTATCGTTCACTAGTGCTGACAAATCTGCAGTTCAAATTCCCAGTCATATGAAGCTCTATTTTCGCTTACATCCCCCGGAATCACACCACAAAAAGTACGTTACACACTCATAGCACCGGACGCGGCTTTTATAGTTGAAAAACAGGAAAACCGACGGCACTTCCTGCTGCTTCCGAACAGCGTATTCACATTGGCTCATCGGTCTGAATTTGCATACGTTCTTTCAGTCTGAAATGTCTCTTTTAGCTCAAAAAAGAGAGAATTGATCTCACTGAGATGATATACAAGTACCCCTTCTTTACATGAATATTGAGTGACTATGAGTGATGGCATTGGCAGAAAGGGCAGAGTATGAGAAAGCTAATTTGAGTCTAGTACAGGTATATTACTTCCTTTAAAAGTTCAAATATATTGGATCTATCACGGATCTATCTCAACTTCACAACTGGAAAAATAAGTTTCGTCTGCGAGCGTACCTTAGATAGCTCTCAAATGCAGCTTCACGGCGTGTCAAGTGGTTAGATTTGAAAGAAAAACCGTCATTTTTGATTTCGAATCATTTTTGAGAGGCTTTTCTTTCCACTCAAGTTGCGCATGGAAGCACTGACTGACTGGAAGACGAACCAGGCAACTGATGGAGGGGGCATGGCTGACTCCTAATCGAAAAGACCAGTAAGGAGCATCCAAATATTTAAAGCACACGCATCGCTCAGAAATGGACTGATACAGATGAAGAAAAAGTACTTCATGAGTGGTCAGCGATTGATCTATCCATACGGTGACTCTCGCACTTTGCCAATACTTTCATTCAAAGTTGTTAAAATATCTCTGTGAAGATATTTCATGTAAAGACAGAGACATTTCTAATGCGATTTGAGTTTCATGTCTACTTTCTTCCCTCGTTTGGGGAAGCGAAGACTTTTAAGGGGAGGCTTCTCGGTTTCAAATATCCTTTCAATTTTTGCACTGAATCTCTTGATCTTCTTGGACTAGATATTCAAAATTACATATATAAAATTAGGCTAAAAAATGGTTTGTCTTGATCAGGTCCATCCCTTATTGGCAAGAGGAAGTCTTTCAAAACACCATATTATTGCCAACCGTGTAAAGATCATACATTTACATTGCACTTTAGACATTTCGTAAAAACATAATTCCCTTAGAGAGGAAAGAGTTTTATCTGGTGGAAGGAGGCGAAACTGCATTACATTTTGTCTGATAACAGCGTTCAAAACACCTCTTTTACCTTCTGTCTATGATAATCAGAGTTTACAGTGAGCACGTAAAGCATTTAATGAATGACATACTATTCTACTCAGCTAAGGAACGAACAATGAGCTTTTTTGAAGCTTTTTGTACTTTTCTAGTGCCGCCGAACATTTGAGTACATTACGTTCGTTACGTAAGGTTATTATGATAATGGCTTAATTTTCTCAAATCCCGAGGAAAAATTCGGAAAATAGTGTCCCAAAATTCGATGGTAAGGTGTTCACACCAGAGATGACAATTACGCTATCTTACGTAATATATCTATATTTATTAACAGTTCTCTCGAGACTGAGGCAAAGATACTTACAATCTGTACCTCGTAAACAAATGGAGAGTTATGTGCAAAGATTCACATCAGCGTTTAGTTATCATTTCTTGGGTAATATATATACATAGATACTGCAATTGCTTGCGGGAGAATCCTCTTTCATTTGGCTAAAATTACATTATGAAGAAATTACTTTCAAATTTTGAGAAACCGTCTGATGAAATATTTGAATATATTCGTAAATTGTACTTCAGATATATAGGTGGAGATTTATGCACGACACGTACCTATTTTCTCAAATAAAATAAAAGGAAGAGTCTAGTCTACCGAGATTGAGCGAAAAATTTAGATACCTTTCTTCTAAAAAAACATATTGTAACTGCTTTTTAGAAACAAAATTCCTATCGAAAATCGGCCCAGTTACGCGGTAGTCTTTTGGCAATTCTTCACAGCGATGGCAGTTTCCTGACTTATTGTGGTAGATTTGCGCAGGTTATCTCCATAGGGGAGAAATTGGCTGGTGGTCGCTGGCAGAGCTCGGCAGTAACGTCCTAAAGCGGACATAAAAACCGCAACCCAGCGCAGCCACTGCACTGTTGTCCATTGAACTCTGCCAAATTAATTGTGCCGATTTTAATATGGATGTTAGTTTATAAATATTAAAGAAAAAATTATTTACTGAAAGGTTCCATAGAATAAATAAGATGTAAATGACAGCGGAGGTATGGATGGTGATGTTATCTAATAACAGCAAGATTAAATTTCAGACTTCATAGAGAAATCTCCCAACGGTTTTTGTTACGATTTTACATTGGTCACTGATACGTCTCCAGGCCTGTACCTTAATGGCATGCGCCATTGGCGAAGTAACGGTAAGAGTGTTCGCATACTAGGTGCCAACAAAACTTCATAAAATTTATATTAATCTCAACGCATTTGTTCCAAGTAAACTAAGCTGAAGTCGACGAATGGCAGCCTTTTAAAGATTTATTTTCCGTTTTTTTCATTTTATTTAAACCGTTATTCTTTGAATGATTTTCGTGACTTGGTCGCATGCTTTTTTGAAAACTCGTCTATAATGTATGGAATGGTACTCCAGTAGTTCATTTTTAAATCTAATTTGACAAGATCTACAAGACAACGAATTTTTTATGGCCAAATCAATGCCACTGCTTACCTTTTTACAACCTGTTCGATTCCCTTTACTTAGACCGTCGCTATTATCCTAATTCGTTTCATTCGTGGGAACTAAGATCACTCAAGACCGTTTTTGTTAGACTCAAACTGTCAAGAATGGAAAAACTCCAGTGAACCTGATTTACATTTTCCCTCCAAGGTTAGGTCACAGGTTTTTATAGGCTTCTCTGACGTGCCTGGGGCCTCGAGCAGTCGCTCGCCTCTGAGCTCAGAGTCGGATATTTTTTAGTCAAAATTCCCGGACTTGAACTTTAAACGACTTTATTCGCATCTGCCTACTTAAAATGTTTGTCAACTTTATTTTACAGTACCTCCAAAGCATATATATTATACTGTAGCATAAATAGAGTATTTATAGTATGTTAATACAATATGTGTACAGTACGTAGTATGAATGCATATACAGTACGTTATATACATATATTTGTATACATACGAGGGAGACACAAAAGTAACCGGAAGTGTGTCATATAATTTTATTCAGTTACTGTTGCATGTTTATAGTCTTATCACCTTCACTGTATTCTCCATTAGAAGCAATGCACGGGTCCACACGTGCTTTCCACTCTTCAAAGCAGTCCTGGGACTCATGCGAAGTTATATTTTTTAATGACTCCATCGTTTTCTTCTAAACTTCTTCAACATCTGCACAACGTTTGCCTTTGAGGACTTTCTTCATTCGGGGGAAACCCGAAAAAGTCACAGGGAGCGAGATCGAGTAAATAGGGATGGTAGGTATGTGAGGTCACTTCATCCTCGGCCAAAAACTGTCTCACACTCCAGGCGGGGTGAGCTGGCGACAAATTATCTCTGAATTCAACGGTATTGTTTTATTTTCCCACTTCTGCAACAAATACTTGATGTAATAGCATACGTAAAGTTCTCATGATATGAGAAATATTTGTATTATGAAACAAGTTAAGATAAAAAAAAATGCAAAATTTGGTACATAACTTTATCTTAATTAAAAAGCTTGGGTGCCTGCTAATATTTTACAAAATATAGAATGCCATTTTAACCTTAAGTAAATAGTATTGCTCATGTTTTAACTAGAAAAAATACATATACCCAATTTATCTGCTTGGAGGCTGAAAAAGTTTTCCATTTTGACGTTTTATTGCAGCTTGCTTCAGTCAATACAGACTTCTAGTTTCCTAATATTGTAGGTTGAATTACAGCTTGCTTCATTCAATACTGTCTTTTATGTCTCTTACTACTGTATACAGCTTGTTTCAGTCAATATTGACTTCCAGTCTCCTAATGTCATAGATTAGTAAGAAGAGCAGCTCTACGATTTGCATCATTTGTAAGAAATAGAAGAAATAGGTTTCATTCACTCTGCATTCCTTTGAGCAAATGAGGAATTCCATTTTGAAGAGAATAAGGTGCTTGCTCGTTCGGCATTAATGGCCTCATTTCCGATAGAAAAAAAAAACTTTGATCCGAGAGTGAAGCTCAGGGATTCAAACTGGCTTCTAAGTGACCGAAGCCTTTAGCTGCCTATTTTTGCTCTGGCTTCTCGGACACAGAGCTAGAAAAATGCTTCTATGCAAACGTGCGTACTCTGAAAAAGTTGGTAAAAACATTAATTCATATTTCTTAAGCAGCAACAACGTAAAGCTTGGTAGTCTCAACGTTTTTACACCGTGGTAGAATAATTCAGCATCGTTATTCAGCTCATGCGTTGTAGGCTCTGCCAGAAGTCCACGGAGTTGACTGCACGTACAACAATCGAATTTTAAATTTGGCGTTGTTGAAAAACGATGCTAAAAAATGTGCTCATCTACAGTCAGAGTGCTACCTGTTTGCCAATGCGTGGCCTCATAACTTATCACTTATATGGAAGGCCAAACTTTACGAGAGTTACCTAAGAGTAACGAGTTAAAATTCAAGACTACTAACACTACCTTACAGATTGATGGAGATGCAAGTGAGCAAAACGATAGTTTTTATATATTTTTCTTATTTTGAGCCCCCCGTTTAGTCAACATTTGGGCTGATGGCGTGCATTTGGGCTGAGGGCATGCATACTCTTTAATGCAGACGCATTCGCCTTCAACAGCAGAATTACTCGCTCTCCTCCGTTGTTATATCACGATTTTGAAACAGTAATGAGGAAAATTTTACGCGCTGTTCATCCGTGTTTCTCTGCAACAGAAAGGCAACTGCCATTACCCAGAAGATCCAAACCCTCCCTAGTTCATGAAAAATACAGACACCAACTCAATCATTGCTTCGCAGTGTTCCTAATGAGGTAAATAGGAAACCATTGAGCACAACTAGACGCTGCGTCCATTTGATCGAACTTACGAAAAGTCAGGCCCGCTGCTGATCTAGAGAAAGCACGAAGCTATACCACTCTTCATTTTACTCTTAACTGAGGTGATCTGTGTTAGGTGATATCTTAAATATCTTGAAAATATTTCGGCTTCTATGCCCTAGCCACCCTGGGGTGCCGCCGCTTTGTGTGCATGGTGTGCC